>PVJH01004757.1:0-77725 GCA_004026705.1 Nesogale talazaci | reverse complement strand
TATCAGATAAGATCGTGACTCACTAAACTATTGGGAGGCAGTGCTCATTAATAAATCCCTGTCTGCTGGCATAGCCAAGTCGTATTGCTGAGAATTAACCTCTGACTTTCAGAAAAACAGTATACATGTGCTCTGCAATGAAAATCCAACAGAATGTTGAAAATGTTTGGGGGATTTTTTTAATGACTGCTGGGTACTGAGCTATGTACTGTTAAAGTTTTGCTTTTCTGATAAAAGACATTTCTCGTTCTTAAAAATCATTGTGGCTCATTCTTTAACAAAGATGCTCTGAGAAAAGGAAGGAAGCTTTCTGGGGTATACAATCCTTTTTGTTGATGTTGCTACAAATCTTTAAGCATGATGGCCTCACCAGAAATTAACATAACTGCTTGTTCCTCCTTTAATTGACCAGACACCACCAGACATCCTTTCAAATGCCGTCACTGATACTTGGGTGTCTTTCAAAGTTCCCTCCCTGGGTATCCAAGGTAATAGAGGAAAAGAAGATTTTATTGCAGCTTTGTCTATTCTCTTTTACTTCCATTAACTTTTTTTTTTAAGTTTAGAGAAAACAAGTATACTTAGTCCCTCTGGTTTACAGCGGCTGCCGATGAAGTTAAATTAAACATAAGTTTTTCTTTCTTAAAACACAGAGAAAAGGAGGGTGACAGTCGAGGAGAAAAGAGTCGGCAGTCTACCATGTTTTCTGTGGGTGATGGACTTGGCCTGCAGTTGTTCCTTGTGCACTGGTTTTGGGGACAACGTGGCACTTTTGCTGCATGGGACAGTAGGCTAGCAAAGACAGATTCAAGGGTGTCTGGCCATTGCTCCGAGCCTGCAATGACATCTCAAGAAGGCAGCTTGGGAAGAACCATCTACTGAAGTTGACTAGTGTATGTAGTACTTTAGAGTCCTCAGGGTCTCTGGTCTCTAACCTCGGATACTTGTAGCCTGAGGTCCCTGATCCTCTTCTCCTCCTTGGTGGAGAGGGGGATGAGGCAAAAAGACAGAGAGCAGGTGGGTACCATCCACCTGGATGCTGGTGCTTCTTGAGATGTTACCAGATAAGACTGTGGGAACCCTCAGAATTCGCAACTCCTCTAGATGAGCCAGGTGTAGGGGAGCTTTGCTTTGTTTCCTCAGGTGGGAAGGGGAGATGAGACTAAAGCGGGAGGTGATGGGAATTGGCTGTAACAATTACTTGTATCAGTGAATGGAGAGTGAGGTCAGGAGGAACCGGAGATTAGTTTAGAGGACTATCTGGAGTGGAGCTGGTAAATTCAGCCAGGGCATCAATGGAAAAGAGGTAAGAGGTACTGAAGAAATGAAGGGAGTGTCCTGGATTCTCAACCCTGCTCTCGGAAAGGAGACTGTGTTGCAGAGCCAAGCTAATCTGCAAAGGCTCCTGTGAGGCCCAGGAGGAGACCAGGGCTTCCACTAGTCTATGTGGGAGACCCACACCTTCTCTCATGCTGGGTGCCAGGTTGCAGCTAGGCTGCTACCCTTTCCCACCCCAACAGGAGGCATCCTCCCACCCCAATAATCCCACCTAACTCTCCCGGACAGACGTGCTCTCCTGGTGCCTGCTCCCAGGGTCAGAGGAGAGGCAGAACGTGGCTGCTGACAAAGTGGGCGATCCACGTCCCAAAGCTGGAGTAAACCTGGGCTGAGCCAGGGTGGGGCGGAGTGGAGAGAACGGGGTGGGAGGCGAGCAGCCCCTGCCACGCAGTCCAGGCTGCCCTCCCTCCTCCCCTGCCCCTCACGTCCCAGGGCCCGGAGCCTGTGCCCACCCGCGTAGGGCACAAGGTGAGGCCAGGCTGGACAGCTCCTGCTTTGATCGCCTGGCCCCTCCATGGTTCTTGCCCAGAGGGGCCCGAAGGCTGCACGCTGCGCGGGGTGGGTGGGGGGAACCCAGCCCCCATCTCTGCCTGCAGAGCGGGGCCCTTCGACGTGTCCCCAACCGTTTCCAAACTTGGAAAGGGCGGGAGCTGGGGAGGAGGGCGGGTGGATGGGGAGGGCGGAGGTATGCAGACAACGAGTCAGAGTTTCCCCCTTGAAAAAGCCTCAAAAGTGTCCACGTCCTCAAAAAGAATGGAACCAATTTAAGAAGGCGGCCCCGTGACCACGGCCCTCCCCCAGCGCTCCCTCCCCGGCGCCCCCGCAGTCTCCTCCCCGCGGTGGCTGCCCGGGCCCCCAGCCCCGGCCCTCTCATTGGTGGAGCAGCTTTTGGAGGCACCCTCGGGCCAGGCAAACTTTTGCCATATAAATAGGGCAGATCTGGGCTTTATTATTTTAGCACCACGGCGGCAGGAGGTTTTCGGCTAAGTTGGAGGTCCCAGCCACGACTGCATGCCTGCTCTGGCCAGGTGATCGCTCCGCTGGTGACCCGGGGGCTCTGCGACACAAGGAGTCTGCATGTCTAAGTAGACATGCTCAGCTTTGTGGATATGCGGACTCTGTTGCTTCTTGCAGTAACTTCGTGCCTAGCAACATGCCAATGTAAGTGCCTTCCGCTTGTTCGGGGAGACGGGAGCGAGCGAGAGAGAGAGAGAGAGAGAGAGAGAGAGAGAGAGAGAGAGAGACAGAGAGAGAGAGACAGAGAGAGAGAGACAGAGAGAGAGAGAGAGGCAGCTGGGTGGGCGCCCCGGGGCTGAGCCAGAAATCCCCAAGGTCAGTTCCAGCTTCAACTCGGAGTCCAGGAAGGTTCTGGCATGTGGGGAAACGCAGGCGTTGGTGGGACACCTGGGCATGCCCCTAAAAGTGGAAACACAAAAGACTCAACCCTGGCCAAAAGTTAGGGAACTTGTTCTCCGAACTAAGAGGGAGAGCGCGTCCGTCTGTGACTGGCTGGATCCTTGGGTTAGAGAAGTTCAAAGGAAGGCAAAGGTCCTTTCCCTAAAGATGAGATGGAGTGAGGGAAGTCCGGGGCCTCCGGCTAACAGGCTCCCGCCCCCTGATGCCCACTTTGTGAAATGTGAGGCCTGCTTTAGAAAGTTCCTTAATTTGGTCATTTAGACCCAATGCCTAAGCGGTTTTTTGTGGGGTTTTTTTTGTTTTTGTTTTTTTTATCTGCCGGCCTTTGTAAATCTGGCCTGAAGGTCATAGTGGTTCCAATGCGCCCTCTACAGAGAGGAAAGTGAAAGCACAAGGGACCAGGCCTTTAATGGCGTCTCCGTGAAAGACCACAGCATTCACCAGAGAGATTGTCTGCGTTTCTGATAGCACTTACTCCCCAATGCCTAGTCAGTGGGTCCGAAGAGGGAAAACGGATGCCCCTTGGGATTGATATCTTCTGAAGAGTCAAATTAGCTTCTCAACCCATCCTCTGGAGGTGGTAACGTGGTTGAACTAACAATCTACTCTGCTTTAGTTGAGTGGAATTACCTCCTCAACATCTTCTCCGAGATGACGAGACACTCTGAACACAGCCTGTTGGAAATTGTCAACCGGGGACTGAGAGTCGAGGGCCAGGTGCTTCCCAAGATCAGCACCGCTTTACCTTGGGGTCTTGCGCAAATCCAGCCGAGCCTTTGCTTAAAAAGGATTAGACCGACTCCCTTTCCAGATTCCTAGTTAGTATCAAGTTAGAATGAAGAAAATGATATAGTTTTTTATCTTGAAAGTGATGGCTGCCTAATGACTAGGCAGAGCTACTGATCCGAAGGGATATTCAGGGAGTCTGACCACACCCAACACTACAGAAAATTTGCTCCACTCAATGCCACAGGCTCTACCATGACATCATTATGGAAGCATTTTTTGGTGTCTTATTCCCCCGTGCACTTTCAGTGTCCACATCATTGTAAAAGACTGCATCTAACAAATTCACATTACGCCATTCACTTTTTGTGAGAATCTGAGGGCAGACTGAAAGCCTGGGTTCCCAGAGAGAGGCAGAAAAGCAGCCCAGGAAGTTGGAGGGGCAGAGGGCAATTTTACCTTTTAATCCACAGCCAACCAGGTTCTGGAACAAATGTTGCCAAACACAAGTTATTCAAAATGACTTGTCTCTTAATAATTAAAGGGCAAATTTCCAAAATCATAAGGACTTCTGTTAATCAAACTCAAGCATAATTATCCTCCCTGCTGATGTATACAATGAAGTAAACGTATAATTTTTCTAATTTAAAAGTAATTCTTATAAATTGCCTTTAAATGTCAGGGCTGGATATGGTCCACACTTCTGAACTCTGCCTATTGCCACAGATATTTTCCCTCCAAATAACATACTTCTTGGCCACTCAATTAAAGCCATTCTTAGGGGTGATTCATCTTAGTGCAAGATTGACCACACTTGCACCCCAGGTTAACCTGTGATTTTTATGTGGGAGGCGTGGCATAACAACTTACAACAATTATAGCAGCAAGGAGATTCGTTTATTTTTGCCCTTTATTTTCAAGTTCTGGAATACAGTGTTTCCCGCTCATACAGAGCAGATTCTTTCTCAGGAACAAAAGTGATAACAATTTACATTGAAGTTTACAGGTTTCTGAATTAACTCATTTTCATATTTAACAATTTGTCGATTTCCTTTAGAAATCGGACACTAAGAATAGTGCAAGCTCAATATGGGGTTAACAATCTCCTTGTCCTTTTTAGGTTCCTTATGCTCCTGCATTTTCCCCTTTCTCAAATTTTAGGTATGAAAGATGATCTAAATAATAAATTAAAATTATTTTCCTCATCAGTTTACTGGTCATCTGTTAGCAATCCACCTGTGCACTTTACCAGATTACTTACTAAGCATTGATAATAGCCATTAGACATCATAATATTTTAAAGCATTTATAAGACAGTAAATAATTAACAATTTAATTCAAAATATATTTATAACTTGACAGTGCGGATAAATCACTCAGCTAGCTATTCCTGGCCATATTGTTGACCTGCATAGTTTCCAAATCATGAGAATCATTTAAAAATATTTTATTGGCCTTTAAAATTGATCAGAAATGGCATGAACTACTGTATCTATTTGCTAATATCACTATTGATCAATGTACTCCTATTGCAATATTTAGTAATTATTTTCTACTTTCCTCTTTTCTCTCTAGCTTTACAAACGGTAAGTAAAATTATTTTTAAATACAAATACTTATATTAATCTGTATATTAATCTTATATTAATGTCTCACCATATCTTCTGTGGTGAGACTGAGAGATGTGTTGGCATTGACTAATGTGGATTCACAAAAGAATGATAGTAATGAATTTTGAGAATACCCACCCCGATTTCCAAAATGGGTGGAGTTATTGAATCAGACTACCTTCATAAGAATACACAGGAACAGAGAGCAACGAGCTCCAGTGGGGCCTGAGCATCAGCCACTGCAAAGCAGATTTCACTAAGCCAGAGACCCTTTCACTTCTTTGAAGTCATTCGCAAGAGTGTCATGACCAGATTCTTAATCAGGAATTGACTTTAAGACATAATTACAGATAAGTATGTAGTTGGTTCTGTGTACAGCAATCTTTAATCTATTGCTAAAATTTAAATTTTTACTCTAGAATATTAAGTTGTGATAACAAATGCTCAGTGAACTATACAGAAATGAGGGAGAGATATTAATATATGTTATATATTAATATACTATTCTTATATAATATATATTTATTTCATCCAAAAATTCCTTGAATGTTTCATTTTCCCATGAAACTTCTGAAAACTTTTCATGTATCTATTTATATGTATATATATGTGTGTGTGTGTTTTTCTCATAATAATTATCTATGTATTTTTTTCTAGGAAACTGCCAGAAAGGTAAGAGGCCAATGCTCCTTTAGCCATATCTGAATAACCTAAAATGATCAAAAATGACTTTTAATTTCACTAAATGTATAAGCAATTATGAAAGGCAAATATCTGTCAATATTAAGACAAAGCTAATGTGCAATAGCTAGACCATAACTTAAAGTAGTTGAGAAGTTTACGATAACAAAGTTTTGTTATCTCCCCCAACCTATCCTCTAAGTACATCTAAAGTCATTATATTGCACCAATTAGTGATTTACATAGTAAGAGAGAAAAAAATTAGTTTTACTCTTAAACTAGAGTACTGTGTTAGTTTATGGTAATAAAACAGGTTTATTTTAAAGGGTTTGGACTACATCAGGATGCAGTAATAGATGTAACAAAATCGTCATTTTAACTACAGTAATGGCCTAACTAAAAAATTGTATTTAGAGTATTGTCTAACACATAGCAGCCCACTTTTTAAAAGTGTGTAAAATGATAGTTAAAAACAATATACTTCTATACACTGGTGGCTTAGCCCTAGTTAGAGCCCTCTTACCAACAGATTTTCTGTCAAGAATAGAGTGTTCACTGGTATTTGCTTAGATCTTTCTTATTGTGCCATCTGCATGTCCCTTGCAGGGTCCAACTGGAGATAGAGGCCCACGTGGAGACAGGGTATGTATTAAAGAGCTTCGATCCTAGTTTGTTTTACTCGTACTCTGCACTGCAAGAGACTACTTTACGAGAATAGTTTGTTTTCAGTGGTTATGTGTTGGGCTGCTAACGTCAAGGTCAGCAGTTTGAAAACACCAGATACTCTGTGGGTGAAAGACAAGCCTTTGTACTCCTGTAAAAACTTAGAATCCTATAACCCGCCCCCCCCACCCCCGCGCCCCGGGGAAGGCAGTTCTGTGAGTCAGAATTAAGTTAAAGGCAGTAAGTTTGATTTTTCCAAATAGCTAATGCCCAACAGAATGTGTATTATTAGACATAGTCAATGTTCTTCTTAGGAAAATTTTATTCTTTAGAAAAGAAAAACTACTACAGGATAGTCATATTTTTTACATGGTCTACTCATACTTCTGCCTTTTACTTGGTTACCTAGCATACTTACATACATACATACAGAGTGGAAGTATATTATCACCTACCCAGTAGCTATGATTTTAGCATGGTCTGTTTCCATGTTAATGAAGATCTCTTATATAATTTAGGAATGATAGTCATCAATAGCATGTACATCTGCCTAAATTAATAAATGAACCAATCAAACCTATGTTTTATTTACAGTATGATTTTATCTGTCTCACAGGATGACTTGACTTTTCCAAGTAAATGGTTTTGCATTCTACAATTCTTTGCCAGTAGGGAAATATATCTATCAGGAAGAACCCTAGTGACACAGCGGTTAAGCACTGGCTGCCAGCTGAAAAGTTGATGGTTCAAATCCACCAGCAACTGGAAAGGAGACAATGTGACATTGTTTCCATAAAGATCCCAAACTTGGAAATCCAGCAGGGCAGTTTTACCTTGTCCTATAAGGCTGCTATGAGTCAAAAATCACTGTGATAGCACAACCATGTAGCTATAGAGAAGTACACATGTGTAGTCACTGAATAATTTATTAGAGGGAGAATTATGCTGGTGACTTAACCAACAGTGTTGATGGGAGAGTACTTGCAGGTTTTTCTAGCCTTGTGATAAGATGATTTTATTCACCCTATCAGGCCACTATTCATACGTAACATATCAAAAGAGTTGATAAACTTAAAACAGTCAATTCATATGCATAGTATACTATCTTGCAGTTAAACATCTGAAATTCGTAAGATCATAAATGTTCGGCATGATTTTCAGTTTTATTTGAATATACTGGATCTCCATTAGGAATCAGCACTAAGTAGCTGAGAAACTCATGAAGAAGTTTCTCCTGTCCTGTTATTCTTGCAACCTCAGTTACTAATTATCCTTCCAAAAAAATCCTAATCTTAATTTTTCATAAGTCAATCTTAATTTCCACCCTACTGCCTTCATGCTCTCAAAAAGTAATACTATCACTTACATTTGTGTGTCTCCTTTTCCTTGTACATGTTTCTGTGAGCCCCACTTATGCCTCACCCAATTATTCCTTTTTCAACTTCTTAGGGTCCAGCAGGCCCACCAGGCAGAGATGGAGAAGATGGGTTCCCAGGCCCTCCAGGTCCCCCTGGCCCTCCTGGCCCCCCTGGTCTTGGCGGGGTAAGGCTTCTTAGGTTGTATTAATGTTTAGCTAATTTCACTTTCTTATACTTCTATTGGATAAAGAATGATTGTGGGATAGATGTGTAACCGTTAAGACAGAATCCTGCTAGTTGGAAATGGATGTATTTCGGTTCATATCTATAGTTTCTTCATTCAGGGGTCTGGCTTGGCCCATTTTTTTTGTGAGCTCTTGTCAATTACAGGACTGGTCTTTGTGTTCATTGAAGACAGAAGCAGCCTTGACAATCATCATTTAATTTGGGGATTTAATATCTTTTATCAGTGGGGCACAAATAAGAGGTGTTGCATTATTAACGAGTTTGTTGAGATTGAATTCGTGAAATCCTTGATCTTGAGCAATTTTACAAACACTCTACCTTTTTGTTCTCCTTGACTTGAAGTCTGCTGACCCAACACTCAAAGCAGTTTTAGGTTTAATTTTCTTGAAACTAATTGGAGAAGAGTACATTTCCCTTTTTCATGAATATCTCCTCTTCACTTTACGTCTTTAACAATGGCATGAGTGCCAAATGGCCTCACTGCAGGAAGGAAAACATATTTGCTTAATTGGTTAGCACGGTGATTCCGACGCCTGATTCGAATCCTCGACTGTATGCCAGTAAAATAAGACCTTTCTCCCTCAAAGATCTTATTATGATTGTGTATCTACTGAGTGTATTAAAAGCACCTTCTTTAATAGATCTACCAGTATAAAAGAGATCTTTAACAGTAAAGTTATTACTGTGAACTCTTTTTTAAAAGTTTAATCTTCCAAGGGGCATTTTAATTTTATTTTCCTCTCAACATGAACACTTTATATTCCTTTGGCAAGAGGAAACAAGGTTGCCTCATCATTTTGGGGGGTTCAGGCAGGAGAGGGACAACAGTTGGAAATGCATGTCTGTTCTCTTGATTGCGACTTATGGTAGAAGGAGTCTTCGCTGGCTTTGGGAGTTTAGCATGCTCTCCTTTCCACAGGGTGGGGCCAGAGGGTAAGGGGTAGAAACCCAGTGGAGTTGGGAGAAAGAAGCTTTGAGAGATGGGGGATCCCACTTCAAACTGGTGTGGAGTAAAATCTGAGCTTAAACTGCCCCCTGGCTTTGTTGGAGTTTAGTTTTATATATAATTCTAAAATACTCAAGCTACCCCCTTCTATCGAAAGCATCACTCCCTTTTGAACCGCAGAAGCACATTTTACGCGTGCAATGAGAAAAAAAGAATGAAATGGCTGGTCTAAATGGCTTCTTCCTCCCCTAGAACTTTGCTGCCCAATATGATGGGAAAGGTGTTGGACTCGGCCCTGGACCAATGGTATGTGTATTTCTTCTTCTTCTTTTATAAATCCAGAAATACATTACATAGAGATTTCTATGTGTAGCATGGTATGTTGCCATTTAGAAACTGCACAGTACACGGTATTGACTGCACCCACGACATTGACCCTCAAAACTGAGATCAGTATTTTTTTCCAACTTAAAATCTTTAACACTTAGCGGTTCATTTTTTTGAACAAATTTGCATCACTAGATGTATATATTGAATTTGAATATTATATCTAACTCATATCTTTATATCCAAGAAACAGCCTTTGGTATGGTTTAAAGTGGCCATAACTTAGGCAAATCAATTTCACTCAAAACAGTGACCATTCTTTGTTATTTGTTTGTTTTTACATCTTGCAATGGCTGAGGATTTGAAACAATATTTATTAACACATAACTTGTTCAATTTATTAGAGAGAGTCAACAAGTTTTACATCAGCCTTTTTGTTTTGTCACCAGAGACTAGCCCCTTTTCCCAAGGGCATGCAAATAGCTAATAACATAACTAAGACTCATCACCGGGCAAAATTTCTGCATAGTCACCCTAGTGGCTCACATCACTAATTGTTGAGTCAGACACTCATTTATTCAACAAATATGTATCAGTGCAATCAGTCAGAGAGATTCGGACCCACTGTCAACAATACAGAAAAAACTTCATCTTATCTGTTTTGATAAAAATTCCATTTGAGCCTATGAGTTATAAAAAAGAACAATGTAACTAAAATATAGCATGCCACACAAGAATTCTGCAATATATTCTAGAATCAGAGTAACACTTAGAAAAGTTCCCAGCATGATTATGGCAATGATATTGCATCTAAGGGAAGTATATCTCATAGTAAGCAGAAATATATATGTTAAGAAAAGACTGATATGAATATGCAAAATCTATAAACATGAAATAGAGCAGAAAAATAGTCAGACATAAAAGTATTAGTTGATTAAACACTACACAAATCGTGATTTAAATTTTTTTTAAAAAACACAGTAAACATTGTCTTTAAAATATTAATTTTGCCTGGACAATGCAGTCAGCCTTCAATCTCAAGATGGTGATGTTCTGCTGGAACTAATTTTCCACATAAACTAATATGTATGCTTCCAGGGCAAGAGAACATATTTTCTGTAACTTAAAGTCTTCACTGAAGGAAAAATGAACTTTTACTTGATCATTTTCCTTTTCCTTTTTTGTTTTCTGGGGGCGTTGGATTATAAAATCTTTCTATCTAAAATGAAGAAGTAGACTTGTGTTGTTTTGTTGTGACTTCACTTATGCTGACCATTTACAATTAGTCATCTCGGCTAGAGCCAGGCATTAGCCAGCTTTAGAGCTGCACCCATAGGTGAAGAAAAATGGAGTGGGAAAGAATGAAATCCTGGTAAATGGTAAAATAAGAAAAATGGTAAAAAAAGAAAAAGTTTGGAAATTTGACTTTGGCATAACCCTGGTGGGAGCATAAACGAGTGCTTTACTGTGAAATATAATTTAAGTTTGTACATCTACACACATGCACAGCCATATATAATCAACGTATTTGTGTTTTACAAACAGGAAAGATAGAATATCATAAAATATTCAAATAACTTTCAATGTTGGGAAATCAATAAGATAAAGCCCCAAAGGGTTCTTCCCTGAATTAATGAGTAATCATCTTTTGTCTCATGGTCTCCACAAAATAAACTATGTAAATGAAATTGTTGCAACTCCATGGGAAAAAAAAAAGTGCAACTTACTATTTACGTGTTCGAGAAAATTCTTTGTACTGTAGACCTAAAACCTTATTCTAATTGAAAAGTGATGGCTTCATTTAATACCATGGCAATTTCTAAAATCAAATAAATTTATCATTAAGATGATGTGCTGTTTAAGGACAATCTGTATTATTTCAATATAGGCATTGATACAGTAGGACAAACTGACTGCAGGGACCTTACAAATGATATATCATCAACAAATTGCTACACAAGACTTGTATGTGAGACATTTCCAGCATGGTGTGCACTCCCTGCTACAGAGGAGTTGAAGTAGCTTTTGGTTACTGCAAAGGGCAAAGGGGGTGTCAAGAATGTGCATTTCGCTCACAAGTCAGTAATGCTGCGTATTGCTTCACTGGTGTAGCACAGAAGGAAAAGCAAAGGGAGCCCCCTCCCCCTGATATTAAGCAGGACTTTAATTCATTTCAATTTATGCCCATTGTGACAATAAAAATATCAATTTCTTCTCTAAGTATGACATGGAGAAATGGGTCATTAGCTGTATAGAAAGTAATTGTATATTCCATACTTGGCAAAGACAGAGTCACTTCTTTGCAGGCAAGCAATCTCACTATGCTCCGCTGGGCTAGACAACAGGGAACCTCTGTCTGCCTGCCTCCGCTTCTCCTGGAGATTTGGGTTAAGAGAGAAAGAAGAGCGAAGAGAGAAATAGTGGAGCAAAGTCCGATCTTGAACGCTTTCTTGAGAGCAACAAGCACTGTAAAATAAAACCAGGCCATCTGTCCATCACAGAATTCTGTTTGTGGTAGGGGCTGCTAAACTTGTCACGGTGATCTCAACAAAAGCAGGAACTTACCAGTGCTGTCTATCCATTCTACAGGGTTTAATGGGACCTAGAGGCCCTCCAGGAGCAAATGGACCCCCTGTAAGTAGCAGAAGTTTGGATCCCTCTGATGTAAAAGCACAGTGAAGCAAAGGCTTGGAGTGTGACATTACTTTCCTCTCTGGCGCTCTTAGGGCCCTCCAGGTTTCAACGGACCTGCTGGTGAGCCCGGTGAGCCTGGACAAACTGTAAGTCCCTGGTTTCCATGTGTGGTGAGTATTCTTAAAGAGATTTATGAGCGCAGCCTTGACTAAACGACGTGTCTCCCAATGTCTTAGGGTCCCGCGGGCTCTCGGGGTCCAGCTGGCCCTCCCGGCAAGGCTGGTGAAGATGTAAGTATTGATTCCAAACCACCATTTACATATTCCTGCCTCCAAGGAGAATTTCTTGAAACTAATTAAAGATCTTGCCAAAAGCTGAATAAATCTGACATAACTCTCCCCAGATGAGTTAAAAAAATGTTGTAATGAAATATTAACTTAGATGTTGTAAATGAAACATTATTATTACTTATATCATTTAGATGTGTCCACATTTTTATGTGATACCTTTTTTCCTATTGTAAAAGCCAAGATGCCCCTCTTTCATCCGACAGTCTATCCAAAAGAGGCTTACCCGGGGATGCTTTCACATTTCAGGGTCATCCTGGAAAACCTGGACGATCTGGTGAGAGAGGTGTTGTCGGACCCCAGGTGAGACTATTAGGAGCCCAAGGACACTTTGTACAGCGCAAACATCCGGGACCTTGCAGAGAAAAGAGAGTTGCTGAAAGCAGAGTCCGTCTGGGCAGCAGCATGGGGGTCACACAGATTAGAGCACCAACTGGAGGTGTCTGGGAGCGTAAAAGGAGCCTAGTGAGGAATGCATAACATTTTTACTAATGCGAACAATGTTATGCAATTTCCATGCTCACTATAAGCAATTAAATTGTATTTCCTTTAAAGAACATCACTTTGAGTCTCACGTGAGAGCCTATCAGTTGGCACTTAAAATTATACTAGGTCTTTATTCCTAGTTAAACATTGATGAGAACAACCTTGGGGGGCAGAGATGACTGTCTTTTCATGAACAAGAAAATCATTTTTTATCATCTCCTGCATTTCTTTCTAAGGGTGCTCGTGGTTTCCCTGGGACCCCTGGACTGCCTGGCTTCAAGGGCATTCGGGTGAGTACTTTCTCTATCTAGGGGAGAGACAAATGCTGGTGACTTGGGGAAAGAAGAAGGAAAATACAAACGCTCAACGACTTGCTTGCAAAGAGAGGGAAGCTGTTTAGAAGTGACGTTGGGAGCAGCTCCTCAGGCCACTGTGAAGCGAGTGAGCGTCCCCACTAAGCAGTGGTAAAGGAGGCAGATGACGTGGTCCATGCTGACGGCCATGTTAAAATGGTTAAAGGCTAATGGGATGCAAAAGAGCATCTAATTCTGCTTCTTACTTTCCCCAGGCCAGGAAAGTTACATTCATCTAGCTTCTATGGGAACCGGGCTAGTTCACCCATAGCTAGAGGGCTGGGCCTCCTCACACTGACACAGTCATGAGATACCACCACAGAAAAGATGACTTGCAACGCCATAAAGGGTTTGATTTGGCCAAACACTGGAATGGAATAGTATGTTAATTTAATATTTTTTATTTTTATTTTTTGCCTTTCAGGGACACAACGGTCTGGATGGGTTAAAGGGACAGCCTGGTGCTGCAGGTATAAAGGTATGTTGGAAGCACTGTTTTTGAAACAACTGTTTGATACACCCCACACCACATCACCAAAACCTTCATTTGCTGAGGACTACCCACCTTCTGAAAAGCATCCTCTTTCCTCCTCTCTAGTGCAGACCTCTTGGTACTGAGGACGATGAGAGTCTGTGACAAAAGGCCCATTACTGATAATATTGGTCTAATTCATTGCCTATTAAATAATTGACATTAAGAATAATAACAATCGTCTTCCCTCACTACCTACCCCCATTTACGTTCCTCCTTCGGTAATTGCAGTCCATCTCTGCAGCCCAAATAAGAGTCAATAAGCACATGGCCAGGTCTTAGAACTTGATGGTTATTTTAAACGGCAAACACTCCTTTGCCAGGCATTAATTAGGTCAGCACATTCACGTCACAATACTCTTTTCAGCCTCTTTCCTGTGATGTATCTGTGCATACTCAAAAAATTTTTAATTAGGTAATTAAAGTCTCAGAAGTGTGTTATCTCTTGGCCATGCTCTTCTATGACAACGTTTTCAACTATAAAATGTCCCCTTTCCTATTAAGAAGATAATATGATATTAAAGTGAATACCAACATAATTACAAATTAATGAGTAACGAATACGAGCGGGACTAGAAATGAACATGAATATGGAGAATCTGTTCTAAGTTCCCAGCTGCCACACAAATGGATAAGGTCAAACTCCTTCTCCCAGGAGCCTAATATCATAGCTCAGACTACTAATCACGGCATCATAAAATGTTAGAGGAGCAAAGAGCTTTGGAAACTCCCTCCTTCTGCAGATGAGGAGAAAAGAGGTTCCAAGAAGGCGGGGTACTTGTCCAATGCCACACATCTGGGAGTTAGAAGGGCCGGGGTTAGAAGTCCTGACTCTTCTTCCAGTGCTCATCCCAAAAGAACACTAAACACGAAGATCCCTTAAGAAGCTTCTCAAATCACACTGTTTTTGTTTGTGTTTCTGTTCACAATCAGATCATCTTGAAGGGAAGAACTCTTACATGTGCCATAATGTCAACTATCCACAATATTTTTTTTCTCGATAAAATAATATAAATTGTAAATGTAATGGCTCTGAAAATATGATGGGGATCAGATTTTCTTTTTAGGCATATGTTATAAAAACGAAAGGTTGAAAGTTCAAAAGAACTGTATAGAGGGTCAATCTGGTTATACAGGATACCAGTTTACCCTTTGTCATCTGCTTTGACATCATGTCTAACACCTAAGTCTCATTTAAGAGACATGCAAAATCTGAGGGGAAACCGGGGAGGAAGAAGTAGCCCTCAAACAACCCATCTCCCGGACACCCAACCCTCTGGCATTACCTAAATAAAACTACATGTTTTCACTGTACTTGATATAGTTGAGACGATGCATGCATAAGACAGGCAATTTATGACTAGTGCAAATTGTACTGCTAAATGAACCCACTACTATCAGGTCACTTCAGACCCAGAATGAGCCTTTCTGGGGTTTCCCCAGCCATAACTCTGTGGGAACAGGCAGCCTCATCTTTCATGGTACATGAGTTTGAACCGCCAACCCTGCAGCTAGCAGCCTAACGCCTAACCCACAGAGCCACTGGGGATCTTTCAAACTGTCGAGTTAAAAAAAAAAAAAAGACACACTGAGGCAAAAAATCAGTAGGTATAACGAACCAATACTTCAACCTTTCTTTTCCACGTAGGGTGAACCTGGTGCTCCTGGTGAAAATGGCACTCCAGGTCAAACAGTAAGTATTGATTACTGAAAAACAGAATAGGCACACTCTTTGCTAGCTGGAACTTCTTTAATGTTTTTGCTAATTACCATTTCCCTTGGCGTTATATTCTTTGATATTTTTCTAATAGCCTTCTGCATACTTAATTGAAATCCATTACCTCTTAGTTGGAATTAGAACAAGGCCTATTTATTTCTAGTGGATTCTAGCACATATTGGAAATTGGACAAACCAAATGATGCCTGTGACCTTTTTCAAAATTAGCATTCTGAATTTTATTGAAAACGTTTCTGCTTCTAGGGAGCCCGTGGGCTTCCTGGCGAGAGAGGACGTTTCGGTGGCTCCGGTCCAGCTGTAAGTGCTCCCATTTTTATTCATTCTTATCCCTCTTTAAAACATTCTAATAACTGCCGTGGAACTCTATTTGACTCTTTCTCTGTGCTTTTTACATAGGGTGCCCGTGGAAGCGATGGGAGCGTGGGTCCCGTGGGACCTGCTGTAAGTGTGGACCCTGGCCAATCTGAAGGGGTTGAGAGAGCATGGGAGGAGGCCTTGAGAACTGTCCCCTACCCAATTCCTACAAAGTATATCACTTCAGACATGTACCAAATGATCTGTGAGGTCCTTGAAGGATCCCCTTTACATAAGTCCTACGCCTAGAGTAGCTGATGGATGTATAAAGCAAACTCCGCCCTGCTTGGGGTACCCAGGATGCCTTGCTTTTCATAAGACCCTAGTCATCAAGATAGCAGTTTATTGTCTTTGCCAATATTTCATAACCCCAAGCCACTCTAAGCCGCTTCCATCTGTTATTGGTTTCAGGGTCCCCTGGGTTCTGCTGGCCCCCCAGGCTTCCCTGGAGCCCCTGGTCCTAAGGTAAAGATGCTGGTGATGTTGTCAGTCCTTCGGTAAAACATTCTTCTGATGTTAAATATTATAACTGTCTCTGTGAGGATGATGTCAAAATATTATAGTTCTGCTTGTGGGTAGAGAAACAATGACAGAAGGGTTGACCAGCCCCTCTCGCGCTCTGCCTATCAACTGAGTCGTTTCCACACCCTCAGTTGACGTGGGCCATCTGTCTGCATTTGAGCTTTCCGCACTTCAGGGAGATGGTCCTGTGGACTGCGGGTCCGTGGACGCTCTCTGGGATAGAGATCTGGCCAGCTGGGACGGGATGTCTGGGATCCAGAGTTTCCCTCTCGTATTCACACCCCAGGAAGGAGGGAGGGTGGAACAAAGCCTCAGTACCCGAGATGGCAAATCACAACCAGGGACGCCAACCCGGTCGAGTGGTAGGGAAGAAGGCACAGGAGAAGATGGCAGCTCTAAAGGAATGCCATCAGACTGGGTGCTCTAGAGGCGCGGCTGAGCGGTTTCCTCGTTGACTGGGTGCTTCCCCCGTGGCATTGCTTCCTTTAGGGTGAACTTGGTCCAGTGGGGAATCCTGGCCCTTCCGGTCCTGCGGGTCCTCGTGGTGAAGTGGGTCTCGCTGGCATGTCCGGCCCCGTGGGACCACCTGTAAGTACCTGTTAAGTCCTTCGCCCCATGTGGTGGAAGAAAGCAAAAGGAGCAAGAGAAAATCTCAAGAGGGGTTGTCGGAGAAGTATTTCTGTCGATTAATACTTTCCTTTTGGTTCCTAGGGCAACCCTGGAGCCAACGGCCTGACGGGTGCTAAGGGGGCTGCTGTGAGTAGCGGAGGGCCGCACTGTGCTGGGTGCCCGTAGAGGCGGGTCAGGGGCCGCTGCCTCGTGACAGACACGTCCTTCTCTTCCCAGGGCCTGCCTGGCGTTGCTGGGGCTCCAGGCCTCCCTGGACCCCGTGGCATTCCTGGACCCGTGGGTTCTGCCGGTGCTACTGGTGCCAGAGGACTGGTGGTAAGTGGTTGTGGCTGTGGTCAGCATCACAAAATAAGTCCTGAGATACCGGCTCTACTGCCATCTCATCACCGAGACTTCTTGCCCTTGTCTTCTTCTCCTTCTCCTTCCCCTTAGCACAAGTCTTATCATTTTCGCTTTGATTTCTTACATCTAGGTGGGGGTACATAAGTGTACACACACACACACACACACACACACACACACACACACTCCTACTCACAGAGAGACACATCCCTCCTGCATCTCTTGCTGTGTTATCCCAAGGCAAATGATGCAAACTTTCTACACGACCAGTCTCGTTCTTTCGATCGTCAGCAGGTCCTTTAAATGCGAACAGGACACCTTTCTTGGAGACGCTGAATTTTTCCTTGTACTGATTCATCCACAACTGCCATTTGACCCCCATTTGTATTGGACCCTAGGGTGAGCCTGGTCCAGCTGGTTCCAAAGGAGAGAGTGGCAGCAAGGGAGAACCTGTAAGTAGCCTAGCGCCAAAATGTTATAGAGTTGTCCTTTTTAATGCCGGTCACCTCACTGGCTAGATGTTAAAAGTATGTCCACTCCCTCCTTTGTCTTTTCATTGAACAGGGCTCTGCTGGTCCCCAAGGGCCTCCTGGTCCCAGTGGTGAAGAAGGAAAGAGAGGAGCCAATGGCGAAGCTGGCTCTGCTGGCCCTGCCGGACCTCCGGGGCTGAGGGTAGGTTCGAAACGCTCCTGACACCCACAGACAACCGAGCCAGTCGCGGGAAACCCTTCACTGGCACTTGGTCAACGTTACTGAGTGTCTCTTCTAGACTAAGAGAGTATCTGCTTCCCGTCGGCTTTAGTCAATCAGTAGCTGACAGTTCAGCGTGTTATAAACTTGGTCTGTGAACCGTGCTGACCCACTTTTGCAGGTGGCTCATCTACACATTCCTTTGGGATTTGGGTGAAGTGCTCTGGCTTATTCCTTGGGGTGTGGGGTGGAGGGGGGGAGATCAAGATTTATCACATACATGACAGCCATGTTTTCATAGCCTCTACCTTATCTGATCCAGAGGTTCTCTCTAATCCTCATCTGCTTCGTGTCCTTTCTTTCAGGGCAGCCCTGGTTCTCGTGGACTTCCTGGAGCTGATGGCAGATCTGGTGTCATGGTACATTGTCTAGCCCTCATTTTCCATAGAGGAATCTGATCCTTCTGGTAGCGAATGTGCCCTTAGCTTGAGCCCTTGTCCTTCCTTTTCACAGGGCCCTCCGGGGAACCGGGGCGCCAGTGGCCCCGCTGGTATCCGAGGTCCCAGTGGAGATTCTGGTCGCCCAGGAGAGCCTGGTCTCATGGGACCCCGAGTAAGTGCCCCGATCGTGTCTTAGCAATGCAACTCACACATGGCGCTGTTTCATTTTTTCAAAAAGGACTGACAAATATTTGGAGATGATAACAACAACGAAATCCAAAGCAAATTTGTTAGTAGACTTGCTGATGGCTAAATTTTTAATTTAACTTTATCAAAACACAGTAGATGTATTTATGTATTTGTTGAGCTCATGAAATTTTTGTTTATTACTAATGATTCAATGAATATGAGGTTTTTGGAAGAATAGGTCTATTTTAATATATCCAAATTAGGTTGGCTCTCCTATCAGCATGAATCTTTTATCTTAATTTGTGAGCTTTATATAGGGTGTTCATGAAATGTATTAGGACTATACATTATTAGTTTATTAGATTCATAAGTGAAATGATTCTTCCAGCTATCAGAAAGTGCTATAATGTATTCAGCATCACACTAGCTATGGAAAAATGACCTTTAGATCTGTAGACACTCTAATCCATAGCAATAGAGTAATTTTTTTGCCTCCATTATTTCTTATGGATGGATATCAACTGTAATTGCACCATAAACAAGTAATATAGACACCAAAATGTAGCAATAAAAAATTCATTTTGAAGATTATTTACCAGATGCATTGGTCTTTTCTTTTAGGAGGTAAATAACGTGACACACTTCACCCATAGAGTATGTTGCTTAACAGTTTTTTGAGATAACTGTAAACAGATCTTGCTCTAAAATTCAATAAAAGGCACAAATAGAAATAAGAAAGATGCAAACAACTTTTCTACACCTCACAGCTCATGGTTAATTTCCCTACTGATTAATCTTAGACCATAAATAAAATGATGGTGGTGGTGGACTGGGGGTGGGTGGTGGGTGGGCGTGAATGCTCTCCTGCTATTTCAATTAATTTCAGTCTCAAATCTATGCATTAAAATTTCAATAGGAAAACATCCTCATTTGTCTTATAGGGTCTTCCTGGTTCCCCTGGAAATGTTGGCCCAGCTGGGAAAGAAGGACTTGGTGTAAGTATTGCTCATTTTCCATTCTATTTCAAAGGACACTTATTATACCCTTATCAAGCCTATTTTGTGGCTGATTTATACATGAATGCATTGAAAAATAAATATCAGCGGCATACATCATCCGGGAAGGCAAGGTAATAGATTGTAATTATGTAGCCCAAATGATGCAGGCTGAGACCAGGGATGGAAAAAGAAAAACATGGCAGAGAAAATGGAAGCTGGTGACAAGGGGATGGCGCGGACCGGGGGAACTTGTGTCGATGAGAGGGAGTTGGCTGGGTGTATGTCGACATCCTCTTCAGAAAAATGACATGGATCCAACATCTAGACAGAAGCTCTGGGCATTCAGAAAGCAGCTCTGCCTTGTCCCCTGGCAGCGCCACACACGGGAGGCAGTGAGATGTTCTCCCTGATGAGTAAACATTTCACTCTGGTTCCAGGGGCTCCCTGGGATTGATGGCAGGCCTGGCCCCATTGGCCCTGCCGGAGCAAGAGGAGAGCCTGGTAACATCGGATTCCCCGGACCCAAAGGCCCCACTGTAAGCATCACCACAACCTCCTCTCCCTCCATCCTGGGTTATCCCTTCCACAAATACTCTGCTGTTTCCCTCCAGCCCCAGCCCATCTCCCTCAAGGTGGGCTTCTTTCAACACAGAAAAACTGTAAGCCTTTTATAACAGTGAACGTTGACCTCACATATATTATTTTATACCTGCTGGAAATCCACTTCCTGAAGAATGGAAGACATAATTGCTATACGCACCTTTATGTATACGGGGCTGCCTGGTGATGGGTCAGCCTCGGGTAGCAGAACTCGAAGATCCACAATTGTCAGAAAACAAAAGCAGGCAAAAGATGAACTATACAAAATCCTCATGGTTCATGTACATTCAGAGTGTAACGTTGTAATTACTTTTTGCTTCTTTATTACAGGGTGAGGCTGGTAAACCTGGTGATAAAGGGCATGCTGGTCTCGCTGGCCCTCGGGTAGGTGCTGTGGTACACATACGTCTGTTCACATAGGACTCATCTAGAGAACACACACAATGAGGCCGTCTGATCTAATCACATCACAGTCTTTCCAAGATAAACCCCTCCCCCCCCATTCCTGAGTTTTTTTTTTACCATAACAAAAAATATTTATCCAAGCCACATTTATACAGTAGTGGACTATAATAAATCGGAATGTATACAAAATAAAAAATATTTACAAAACAGCTGAGCTCTGGTGGCACAGTGGTTGTGTGCGGGACTGAGGCCCACAGGGTTGACGATTCAAATCCAGCAGCAGCTCTCCAGGAGCAAGGCTGGGCATCCTACTCCCACCAGGGCAGCAATGCGAAAAAACAAAATATTTACAAAACAATCTGTTGGGGGGGGGGGGAGGTGTTATGCCCATCTTGTGATTAAAAGGGTATGATGATACTTGTATCATTCTCTGGATCTTAGAAAGGTCCTCCACCCATAAACTTTGCTCAGGGCATAGCAGAGGTGAGAAGGCAATAATGGGATAAACTCTTGCTAAGATCACAAGCTTGTTCTAAAGAAGCTATGCTGACAGCTTGGAGACACTGGAAACTCTAGCTCCCAGGTAACCAGGAGCCTTTCTGTGCAATCTTTTAGGGCGCGCCAGGTCCTGATGGAAACAACGGTGCTCAGGGACCTCCTGGACCACAAGTGAGTATTTCTTCCGTGCTTGCTTGGGTTTCTTCCCCACTAGAATGTATCGAGTTTTCCTCCAGATGACCCTCTCTTTTCTCCAACCCCGAAATTATATGGCATGAAACAAGAGTGGCCCACATCCCCATTTCTGTTCTCTTTCCTGCCGCTTTCAGGGTGTCCAAGGTGGAAAGGGTGAGCAGGGTCCTGCTGGTCCTCCAGGATTTCAGGTAAGTGCTCTATTGTCCTTGTTCAGGCCAGCCCCTCCCCCTCCACTGGGCAGACTCTGAGTTCGGAACAGAAACAAGAAAGGATCGTTGTGGGGCCTGGGGGGGTTTAGGGATTTTCTGGCAGGTTCAGGGCAAACTTTCATATGATGTCTTAATGACACAAAAATAGATATGTTAGCATGCAAGAGCTCTCCCCACAGCCCAATTATTAGGCACTCTTTGGAGGAAGGGCCTGACTTTGAGATCCATCTTGCTGTCATCTAGGGTCTGCCTGGCCCCGCAGGAACAACGGGTGAAGTCGGCAAACCAGGAGAAAGGGTGAGTCAAACAAACAATCCTAAGATCCCAGGAATTTCCCCCTGTTGTAATACCTTCCTGAAATGCCATTAGACCTTGCAAAAGGAAATTTCATGTTTCTTACGTTAATGATGGTGTTCTACATGTGTTGGCACTAATGAAGAGAAGGCGCCAACTTTTGACCTAAGACGATTTTGACTTAAGGATTGAATGAAATCCATTGCATGGGGAAAGAAAAAAGAATCCGTGACTATTTCATTTCATGGCCTTACTTTTTGTCTTGTGTGGTATACTGTTGAGATAGAAATTACGCCCTCCCCCATGGATAAAAAGTGAAATGCACCAACTTTCCATCAAAATAGAATCTGGAAAGTGACTTTTAATGTTTGTCTTGGCGTTCAGACATGACACTTCCATCCCCCAATCAGAGCGTGAGTTCTGAGGCATTTTCTCTGTAATTGTGATGAATGCGCCTCCACCCACTTCCATCTGCGGCCTGGTCTCCTTTGTCAACAGTGGGGCACATTAAGGAGGCAGCTGGTCAGTAAGAAAGGAGAGTCACTTGGGTATACAATTAGCTAGGTAATGTGCAGAATATGATAATTTCTATTAGGAGGGCAACATGTTATGTAGATAGAAAATATAGGTGATGTCTGATATTGCTCATTACAATCTACCATATTATTGCAGGCGATCATCTATTTTGTCACCTTTTTTAAAGCATTCAATTAAATAAGGGAAATTTAAATTTGCCAATAGCAGGTCTAGAAAAGGTGTATCTCTAATATCAGTGGGATTCTCGCTTTTTGTACCTTTCCCTAGAGAGGAAAGTTCTCCTGTTCTTGAGAGCCACTGGAGTTAGAGACGAACAGTGCTGTCTCACTGTATGCAATGCTTCTTTTTTCTCTCACAAATGAAGCCGTACTTCCTTCTTATGTTTTCCCCAGGGTCTCCATGGTGACTTTGGCCTCCCTGGTCCCGCTGGTCCAAGAGTAAGTAGTACTTACCTTTCATACACTTCTGGCTCTGGGCTTTTTAAGGAAGTCACTATTTCTCCTTGTAACCACTAATGGTTTTGCAAGAAGTTGCTGATACTTCTGTATAATCAAAACCTCCAGAGAAGAAGGTTAGGTCTCTAAATTGATAACTGGCTTTTTTTTTGTTCAATTGTGCATATCTCAGATTAGAAATACCCCACAGTTATAAGAAAGAAAAATGAATATGCATAATTTCACTGTTATACACCCACAGATGTGTATGATATGGGGGGACTTCAAAAAGTTTGTGGAAAAAATTCCAGTGCCTTGTTTTTCCATGAGTTTTTGAAGCCCCCTGGGTTTTCTGACAGTGTCTCAGCCCAACACAAGGAAAATTAATCTCTTCCTAAGATCTAAATAATTTTTTACATTGTGTGTTCTTGTTGAAAACCTAAAGCTCAAATTATGAGTCTGATCTAAAGAAAACTATATTTCTTTGTGATTATTAGACTATCTGGAATGATCTGTTTCCCCCTAAAGTATTCCTTGATTTAACTAGTTTCATTATATAGAGGAAGCTCAAATAAGTTTACTTTCATCATCGTAGAACCAAAGGGGTCCTAGTGTCACACTGGTTAAAATCCTTGACTACGGACCCAAATGTTGACTGTTTGAAGACAACAGCCACTCACTGCAGGGGAGAAACATGTGGCTGCCTACTCCCGTACAGATTACAGGCCTGGAAATCCGATGGGGCAGAGTGCTATTCTGTCCCTAGGGTCTCTGTGGGTCAGAACTAAGTCAGCAGCAAAGGTTTGGCTTTAGATCATACAGTCAAATTATAACAAGAGCTGACTGCAACGCAGACCACTATGATGAGTATCCTGCGCCATACAATCCCTTGTCACAGTGACATTTAGGGAGAAGAGTGAAATACAGAGGGCACCTACATAGGTACACACATGTAGACACATAACCACAAATCCCAATGACTAGTCTATCTGTTGATGTCATTTAAGGAGAGGACATGGTTGCAAGTGCACTCATCTAAAGTGGGAGCCCAGGTGCTCTAGTGGCTTCCACGCTGGGCTGCTAAGCACCTGGCCTGTAGTTTGACACAGACAACCCAACCGGTCTTCCGCAGAAAGCCCTGGCTTTCCTCTGCTGTCAAGATTTAGACTCTACTCTGCCCTGTAGGGCTGCTTCTGCTTCATGTTGTGAGTCTGTTTGGGGATTGTTATTTTTTTATTTTGGTAGTCTCATCAAAATTGGCATTGATGTTCTGCTAAAATGACAGGGCTGGGTTTTTTTCCATATTAGGCTTAATAACAGCCATTTCTATCCAGGGAGCTACAAATGTATAAAATTTTAAATCATTTAAAAATGATTTTTGATATAAAGTTTGAATCGTAGACTCTAGAAACAAAAGCTTTAAGATTGTGATCACAGAGCATGAGTGCTGAATCCCATTTTCTTATCCTACCTTTTCATTCTTCCAAAGCTGACACCAGAAGAAGGAAAAAAATGATAATTTATGAAGAGGTAGCAGAGGCTCGAAATCTTATGCAATGTGAACTTCGGTGTCAGATGACATACCTGAGCGTGACAACTGCTGTAACGTTCCTTCCAACCCCTTTATTTCAGGGAGAGCGTGGTCCCCCGGGTCAGAGTGGGGCTGCTGGGCCTACTGGGCCCATTGGAAGCCGTGGTCCTTCTGGACCCCCAGGGCCTGATGGAAACAAGGTAATGATGTTATCATATATCGTTGGTTTGGCTCATTTTATCATAGGTCAAGTGTAGGGATTTTTTTTTTAGATTTTAATTTATTTCCAATTTTATATTTACATTTCAATAAATGACTTCCAGATCCCAGGGGAGTTTAACTATCCAAAGGAAAACTGTAGACAGGGGAAGGGGAATATTACAGTACTCTATGTTTTTGTCCCTTCTTATCACACATTTTACTTCTGCTATCATCTAAAGGTCGCATGTATATTTTGGGATAATTTTAGATCATAAAATTTTCCTTCCCAACACCCCATACCATAGACTAAAATTTCGTTGGTCAATCTTAAATTTGAGGTTGCAATGTTTCACGTAAGCTTAATATTGAGAGACTTTATGGTGAAAAAAATGATAACTACATATGAGAGGGCATCAAAAAGTTCATGGAGAAATTGAATGACAAATTAATGGAATTTTTCTATGAACTTTTTGAAGTTCCTTCATATAGCACACGCACACAGGAAGCATAAGTCTTTTGTGGTTTTATGGTTCTGATTTTAAAATAGATGAAATTCTATTCCCAGTAAAGAGATTACAACCGCAGAGAGGGCAAACTTATACTGCTTCTAATTCTTGCCTCTAGGTAGGAGAAAAAATATAAAAATTAGCTGCAAAAACAACTATTTTAGTACATAGAAGGATATTATTGGAGGTGTGATTAAAAGTTTGTAAGAGGGACAGAGGAAATGAGAACGAAAACACGGATCCGTGAAGCAGAAGGAGTGCTTTCAGTGGGACAAAGCTCGACAGCGGGTTTTAAGTACTTGAACTTACATGGTTTTATATTAAGAAGGAAGACACGGTCTCTCAAGAGACTAAAGTGCATGCATTTCGTCTATTGATGAGGCTTCTCTTCCCATGCTTCATATCTAGGCTAAGAGACATCCTTGACGTTTGTGAGCACACGTGTTTCATTCTTCCCTCGCATTGTCATAGCCTCGTCTTCTCCACGCTTGTCTTCCTGAAGAGCAGGAGCAAGTTATAGGAGAATCACCACCATTCGTGCTCCCTTCTGTTCTGTAGTCACCGGGTCTAGGATAGTCTCCCTCCTTTCAAAACTCGTCTTTGTGTCTCCAGGCAGGCAAGAATGCTACCCATTCAATGCTTAAATTGGTTTTCCTTGGAGTATTTGCGTCTTCATTTTCTTCTTCTGCCACGGAGATAATTGATTCCACATGTGTTTGCCTCCAGGGTGAACCCGGTGTCGTTGGTGCTACAGGCAATGCTGGTGCGTCCGGCCCTGGTGGACTCCCAGGAGAGAGGGGTGCTGCAGGCATACCTGGAGGAAAGGGAGAAAAGGTACCCTCCACCCTCAGAAAGGCACATTGTGGATGAACTCTCGCAAAGAAGTCGGCGCAAGGATGCACTGGTGTTGTGTCACTCTTGGCAGGTGGCATGGCAGCATTTTGAAATTTATCTAAATATATTTCCCTTTGCCACCAAGCACCTACGCATTTCTAAACTCACTAATCTGGCACAATTCCTTGCTGCCATGGAATTTCATGCAAACAGATGGTGTTGAGGAATACATGAGGCTCATTTTAATGCCACCAACAATAATGCCTCATCCTGCCCTAATTAATGGGAAGAAGCTCTACTGAGCAGCTGTCAACCGTGCTGCTGCATTACTTATGCCATGAGAGTGATCAGGCTCTGAGGCCCATTGTAGTGTTGCCTTATAATTCTGTCCACATGAATTTGTACCTTGCTCAATTAGGCTTCAAAAGAGTGAATGGAAATTTTTGTTAAATGTTCCGTAATAAAATGGAAAGGACCTTCTCTTCTTCTTCTTCCTCTTCCTCCTCTTCTTCTTCTTCTTCTTCTTCTTCTTCTTCTGTTTTTATTCGATATAATCTATAATGTCAGGGAATAGCAAGATGACTAAGGGTTTAAATGATGGAAGATCGTATAGTATCTTCCATAGAAGCACGTTAGATGATTTCTTATTCAAATTTTGGTTAGAAAACAAAATATTCTTCTTGTTTTATACTTTCAGGGTGAAACTGGTCTCAGAGGTGAAATTGGTACCACCGGCAGAGATGGTGCTCGTGTGAGTAAAAATAATTTTAAATATATATTGTGGTTGGTACTTAGATTACCTTTTCCACATTATACTCACTTTAATTTGAGAATTGTTCCAAACGAGAACTGACATAAGAAGGTTTTTTCAAGCATAGTAAAATTGTACCACATTCCTTTCTGGGTCCATTGCTATTAATACTTCAAGTCTCCCACATCAACAACTCAACAGAAGAGATTCCTTTGAAAATCATGATATAATTTTCCTCTCTCCCCTTGTGTTAACTATACCAAATACAAGCTGTGGAACAAAAGCTCTTGGTTTAGTTAGTACCTCCACCACCAGTCAGAATAGACATGCCCCAGAGGACTCCCAAGGCTGGAAATCTCTCCAGCAGCAGACAGCCAGGCCATTCTCCTGCCGAGCCCCTGGTCACTCCTTCACGTCAGTTCTTCCCAAGATCTCATAGAAAAGCCCCATCACTGTCATGGTCCCACCTACAGTATGGGTATCATGGCTCTGCCATGATCCAGGCAGATCTTTCTTCCTACTTCTCCCACAGAGTGGTTTTCATGTAGACCACCCTTTCTGATCATTCCCGGTGGCCTAATCCTAACCGCCCTTCCTACGAATCCACTCTTGCAAATAGCCCTAAGCCAGGCTACTCTTTCCTGCTCCCCAGAGAATTCCACAAGACAGAGAGTTTAGAAAATCCCAACTCTTAACTTGTTCTTGGGGTGCCCTCCTCCAGAGAGCAATCTTAATAATTAGAGCTAAAACCCCTCTCAGCTGTCTTGCTATCTGACCAGAGGGTGCCATCAAAGGGATCAGGCACTGGCTGAGCTCAGAGAGGGGGATGAGGAGGTGACTTTTGATGGAGAGCTGGGTATGATTAGTATGGTATGATTAGTGTTTCCTTTTTGGTACTAGGGTGCTCCTGGTGCTGTTGGTGCCCCAGGTCCTGCTGGAGCCACTGGAGATCGGGTAAGCATTCATTTCCACCAAGCTGCCACTCTCTGTACCAATAACAATATCTAAAATTCCCGGCTTCCCCTAGTTCCCAAGGGCCCCAGCGATTCATTTTTATAGCTTAGTATAAAGCCCACTTATTTATAAACCTAGTTGTTGCTGATGGGGCAGCAGGAAACAAATTCTGCATGTTTAAGGCCTTCTTGCCCATCCCATGGATGTGCCAGTTATCAGATTTATATTTTAGTCCTTATGATTTATTTCAAAGTGTTTCTCTGTTGCCCATTAACAATATCCTAATGCACCGAGTCTTCTTAAAGCCTTCAATAAAATACATGGTGTGCCCATTTCACATTGAATAGCTTGCGGAAAACAGACTATGTTTATTGTATTGAAAAGATCACAGCAAATAGATCAGCCCTGTGTCCATCTGAAAATTAAAATGCCCTCCTCCTGGTATTGTGGACACTTAATTTATAGAGTCTTTGCAGGTGTATAAGCAATACTACTTACTTCGACCTCCCAAAATGAATATGGCATAAGAATCCAGTTCATTTTACTCTATGAGATGTACATCAGTCTTCTAGTCTGAGATACCTTCTAAGTCTGACAATAGTTCTATCTACCAGTGTTTTCTCTCTGTCTGTGTGTGTGTGTGTGTCGCTCTCTCCCTCTGTCTGTCTGTCTCTCCTACCTCTCTGAGCATCTAGACACATGAAAAAACTCTTCTTTGGTCCTTTAATAGGGTGAAGCTGGTGCTGCCGGTCCTGCTGGTCCTGCTGGCCCTCGTGGTAGCCCTGTAAGTAGAAACTTGGATAATTTGGGACACTCATGACTCACTGCTTTTAGACCTCAATAAGCATTTCTGAGGCATCTGTCAACGGCTTCTCCCACCTAGGGTGAGCGTGGCGAAGTTGGTCCTGCCGGCCCCAATGGATTCGCAGGCCCTGCTGTGAGTATCATTTAATGAAAGTTTATCTGAAAACACCCTCAGCTGAAGCATCACCCGCGTTCACCGTACTCTATCTCTTTCTTTCCAACAGGGTGCTGCTGGTCAACCTGGTGCTAAGGGAGAAAGGGGAACCAAAGGTCCGAAGGGTGAAAATGGTGCTGTAGGCCCCACTGGCCCCATTGGATCGGCTGGTCCCTCTGTAAGTGGAATTAGCTGAATTTATCAATGGTCATTTCAGATACCCAGAAGTTCTTAAAATCTAGCATTGATCAGTCAAGTGTCTACTGTATGTCAGAGCACATATTCGATAAAAGATGACCCCCAAAAGAATGCACTTGCATCCTGATTTACAATAGCTATGGTTCATAAATACTATGTTCATTCTTGAATAGTCCCACAGGGAAAATGACATTCACTTTGTGGGGTAAAGATGATCTTTTTAACTTACAGATGAGTTTGTTTCCTAAGTATAGGGATGATCAGTTCACAGAACAACTTAATATTTACCTAGAGTTTTTATTTTGTGACTGTCCCTGTTTTTTTGTTCCTTGTAGGGTCCAAATGGCCCCCCTGGTCCTGCTGGAAGTCGGGGTGATGGCGGCCCCCCTGTGAGTATTTAGAATGAACTCTGCACACGTGCGTTGCTCCAACATCCATCAGGGGCAAAGTAGTGAAATGTTTGATTTCTATGCTAAGGAGATTTAGGAGATTCAAGTTCATTCTTTTCAGACCAATTCCACCATTGAAGCTAAGGCACGGAGAATAGGATTTTAGCTTACTCTGAGGTAGGATTGAGTGCAGCGCAGCTGCTATCACCTCATTTAATGTAATAATATGTGTTAAATATCATATTGGCTAATAACCAAGGTTGAGCCCAATTTGTCAAAATATGAAATAAATGAGAAAGCTTAATGCCCTTTTTCTTTTTGTTGGTCATTCTCTCCCCCCCCCCCCACACACACACACCACGCTTCCTTCTGAGTAAACAAATTCTTCTTTTTGATGTCCAGCACTCTCACACTGGCTTCCTATGCATATTCTAGTAACTCCACTTCTGAGATCAACTCTGTTCTTTAAAATTCAAACATGCTACCATTGCATCAGTTTTGAGGGTTTCAAGGCTATAAACCTTTACAAAAGAAGCAGACTGCCACATCTTGTGGGTGTGAACCACTAGACCCTTTGGTTAGCAGCTGAATACTAACCAATATGCCAGCAGAACTAACTCTCTCTCTCTCTCTCTCTCTTTCACACACACACACACACACACACACACACACACACACTAGAGAGTTCTTACTGTTCTAGGTCTTCTGTATACCTTCCCCTGTAAATAAAATAACCTCTTTAGAATTACCCTTGCAAACATCAAATATGTCAGCTTTCAAAAAGGATCATCAAAGATATTAGCAAAATAAGGGCTTTGCAAATGTGACTTCCTCATCCAGAAGCCATAAAGAGAAGCAGCTTCAAGTCTCAGTTTTAAAATACGCGCTTGGAAGCTGCTCCTTAACCCATTCCTGGTCACGAGTACAGAGAATTTCCCCAGGGAGAAAACCCCATTTTCCTGAAGCCTTGACCTTAGTGTTGACTGTCCTTGTAATATGCTCGGTTCTCAGGGTATGACCGGTTTCCCTGGTGCCGCTGGACGGATTGGTCCTCCCGGGCCTTCTGTAAGTAAATCACTTCAAGCCTACCTCTCCATTTACCCTAGTCAATAACCCTCTCATCTGGCATAAAATGGGTGAGAGACTCTCTCTGGAAAACATATTAATACTTGCAACCACTTTACTGGTCTGCAATCAGGTTTTCTGAACTCCTAAAAATTTATAATGTATAATAACTGAAGAGGCTTTTATTCATTCAAATACCAATCCCCTGTTAAGGGCATAGTCTTTGTGAAAAGTGAAAAATCAGAATAGTTTTAGTCATATATCAGATATGTCTATTTCTAATTACCCTCAGTGGCCAACATTGTGCTTCTGTGGTTAAGTATAATTGTTCCTGAATTTCAAAGTGGTGGCCTCTAATTTAATTCTGATTCAGACTCTCCTGTCTGAATTTAATTAATTACCCAGGATTAAGTCTTCTAGTTAAGGTTTCAGGGAAAGGAGACAGCAAAGATGTTGATTTCTTGGAATCCTTTTACAGGTTCATACCACAGAAATCTCCACTCCCTGTAGACATTTAATTAAACCTAGTTGCAAGCATATGGGATTCCTTAACTAAGAACAAACTGCCCATATTGACTTTCCTCAAAAAGAAATTGGGGCTGATGCCCCTGAAACTTGAAGTCCCTTTCATTTACCACCGGGAACTCTATATCCTGGTGACTCCAGGCTCCCCGGGTGTCCACGCTGGACAGGGCTTTCCTTCCCAGGGTGTTGCCATCTATTCTCCCTCCATCCCTTCCTCCTTAGGCCACAGAGAGCGGCCTGTCTATCAGAAAGAGTATCAGAAAGGGGAGAGATGTCTTCCAGATGGCCAGGACATGATGGCACTGAGTCATACTGTTTGCGTCAGAAGATTGAGAGCATCTGCTGCTTTCCGTCAAGTGCATGATGCTTCATGGAGCATCAGTGACCTTGCCTGTTTGCTTCCAGGGTATTACTGGCCCTCCTGGACCCCCGGGTGCTGCTGGTAAAGAAGGTCTTCGTGGGCCTCGTGGTGACCAAGGTCCAGTTGGCCGAACTGGAGAAACAGGTGCTTCTGGCCCCCCCGGCTTTCTTGGTGAGAAAGGCCCCTCCGGAGAACCTGGAACTGCTGTAAGTGATTTCAAACTCCTCTTGATCTTACTACCTTATGTTGAAGTAAAATGATGTCCTCACCCAAAGCTTCAGGTAGTGAGCTCTTGAGTGGAGCTCAGTGGAGTCAGAAAGCACGTCCAGCAGCTAGATGGTATGGTAGCCTAGCTTTGACAGAGGCCAGGCATGCATTAGAGGAGCGGGACAAGGCATGAGAGGACTCACTGCTCTAATGAGATGGTTGATGGCACCTTACTGGTGCTGGGATTACAACCAGATCCCCCCGTGATCCATCTCCAGAAATTGGCAATTTCTCTAACATGCATTACCTAGTGTTTTTGCTACTTTGAAATGTACCTTTATTCGCCCAGGTTCAGTGTGAGATCACAGTCAAAACAAATACTGTAAGAACTCCACTCCATCATAGTTTTAAATTTTGTACCATTGGTCTCAAGGAGGGACCAAGTTAAAGATAGGCATGCCAAGATATAAGTTCACTGTGATCCCTAGAGAAAAGAGGCCACTAGCATTTCCTGTGTGAGGGCAACTCTGACTCACAACACTCAAGCCAGCCTGTGTTCTTGCCTAGAGTCTTACCAATAATATTCAGTACTTTCTCCTCTCATTCAGGGACCTCCTGGCACCCCAGGACCTCAGGGTATTCTCGGTGCTCCTGGCATCCTGGGTCTCCCAGGCTCTCGAGGTGAACGTGGTCTCCCAGGTGTTGCTGGATCTCTGGTGAGTGTTCCACACCATTTTGGGTCTCATTAACATAATAAAAGATTTTAAAAGCTGCCACTTCAAACGTGACAGATTGATCACCGAATAACTTAAGTTTTTTTTTTATTCATCACATTTTCTCTATACAGATCACATGTCACTGATCTAAGAAACTTTAATACTACCTTACTTAGACACACTCTAAAGACACAGCTTAGCATTATGCAGAATGATTTTGTTCTTTTTATATGTTGAAGAATGATATGAGCTCTAATTGCACATACTCCTCTGCAAAAAAAAAAAAAAAAAAACGAGATGCCAGCATCATTTATCCCGTAGGAAGAATGAAACTCTGAAAGTTCTGAGTCACTCCATTAAACCTCTGCATGCCAGCAACTGGGGCCCATCTCATCCCCCTCCCTCTCCCAACTGTCCAGATTCATTTGACTTGAGAGGAGGAGGGAAACCGGGCTCGCCCTCCGCAGAGCCTAACGCTGGCTATCGTCTCTGTGGAGGGAGGAGGGCTTGCTCCTGATGCTTTTTCACTCTGCAACCAGCTCAGATCCCATTTCTTTCTTTCTTCTGGCTTCAAACGAGAATGTTCTGGGTGGGGTGGGAGTCGCACTCAATCCAGAGAGATAACTCTCCTGTGATCTTCTCTCTCTCTTTCCAGGGTGAACCTGGTCCCCTCGGCATCTCTGGCCCTCCTGGGGCCCGAGGCCCTCCCGGTGCGGTGGGTAACCCTGGTGTCAATGGCGCTCCTGGCGAAGCTGGCCGTGATGTGAGTGCAACCCCGGGCCGATGAGACCAACCCGAGCAGTATTCCCCACGGGTGTCACGGTGTGGCCTGGGAGTCTTTCACCCCAAGTCCTCTCTGAACTACAGGGTCTGTTTCTTCCTAGCTCAGGTATTGACCACTCCTAGTAATAAAAATAAGAAAATTGTCTTGGGCTGGGGAATGAATCTTTGACTTGCATCCTTCCAAGTGGAGTCAAAAATAGCTTTTTTAAAAACGCCTCTCCCAAAATCTACCTGAGAAAGTTTGGGTTCTAGTTTTCAGTAGCCTGAAAGTGTCTTCAGGATTGAAGACAGGCAAGGGATGGAGGCCAGGAAGAAGAAACTCAGGGTCTGGGAAGAGGGGGGCCCTGCGGTGCCTCTTTAATGTGCTGGGTGTCTTCACAGGGTAATCCTGGGAGTGACGGTCCCCCAGGCCGAGATGGTCTCCCTGGACACAAGGTCAGTCACCTCTTCGTCTCACTAAGTTAGAAGTCACTAAAACACAGCCCAGACCAAGGCTAAGTTTCATTCTCCCTTCGGCAGGGAGAGCGCGGTTACCCTGGCAATGCTGGTCCCGTCGGCAACGCCGGTGCTCCTGGTCCTCATGGTTCCGTGGGCCCCGCTGGCAAATATGGAAACCGTGGTGAACCTGTAAGTTCATACATCCACATAGCTTGTAATTTATTATCTTCTTGGCCGTGAATTCTTACCCCTCCTCACACTTGGTGGCTTTCTGGGCCAAGGGAGACTTGAACTTGAAGGATGACTGTGTTTTTTCTTTCCCAATTCACAGGGCCCTGCTGGTTCTGTCGGTCCTGTCGGTGCTGTGGGCCCAAGAGGTCCTAGTGTATGTATATGGTGATGATTTCTTGACAAAGTTACTTGTGGGAACATGGAGTTCTGACTCTCCAGTCATCAAATACGTAGCATGTCGTGTGAACGTTATACTTTTTAAAAATCTTAGTCCATACTGAGAATTGCTACAGAGAGCTTGATGGTTTGTCGTTTGGGTTTAATTGTGTTAGAGAATTACAAACATCTGCATGCTTTATGAACAGCTCCACCAATGCAGCTTCAGGGAAGAGCCTGAAAGACAGGAGTAGCACCCGCCTGTCTGTGAATGCCTTGGTTTAAATTAGTAAAGAGATTAAGCAGTACAGACAGAGAAGAGCGTATCTTTTAAAAGAAAAAGAGAGTTGGTGTTCTGACAGTCCTTCTCTTTCTTTATAGGGCCCACAAGGTCCTCGTGGTGACAAGGGAGAGCCTGGTGAAAAGGGGCCCAGAGGTCTTACTGGTTTTAAGGGTCACAATGGATTGCAGGGTCTGCCCGGTCTGGCGGTAAGTAAAGCGTGGGCATCAGCATGTGTGCCACTTTTAATGGCTTTAGACGCAGAATGATCAAATTTTCACCGTCGTGGTTCTATGTAATCATGCATCATATCCATTATCCATTCGCTAGTTAATTTCATCTCTCAGACACAGTGCTGCTATTTCACCCCAACCTGAAACAATGGGGGTGAAGGGAGATGGAGTTATACATATATTAAAATCTCCAGGCAACAATGTCCTTCAATCCCACTTTAAATAAATATAATTAGAGGAATGACTAATACGACAGTGCTGAAAGAGCTTGTGGGGGGAAATTGGATATAATAGATATAATGGGAGTGAGAAGAGCCTCACTTTACATTTTCAATTTTCTCAACTGAGAGTCCATTGAAACGAAAGTTTTGCCATTCCCTTTGGGTAGGGGAGAAATCTGTGTACTGACACGTGTTCTGAAGATGTGATCTTCCTTGTTTTTCCCTCAAGGGTCAACATGGCGATCAAGGGTCTCCTGGCACCGTGGGTCCTGCTGGTCCCAGGGTAGGTCAACTTAAGAGACAATGTATTTCTGAAAACGAGGTTGCGGTGGGAGCCATGGCTCTATTCCATCCTGTTTGTTTCTGCTAAATCCCAGATTTGCTGTCATTCTTCCTTAGGGCCCCGCTGGCCCCTCTGGCCCCGCTGGCAAAGATGGTCGCAATGGACATCCTGGTGCAGTCGGACCTGCTGGTATCCGTGGGTCTCAGGGTAGCCAAGGTCCGAGTGTAAGTATGATACCAGGAAGTAATAAAGGTATCACTCACTGGAGGAATCGTTTCTTCGGACTGAAGCTAGATCATCATGAAAGCGTGTTAAAACGGTCCCATTTTAGGATCTTTTTAGAAACATGTAAAAATCATCTCTAGGCAATGGACCTTCTAAGTCAGTCCTTGGGAATAAGTTACTTATTTGTAGGAACTTGACTCATGTTTACTTGTTAGAGCATGCTTGGGTAGGAAGCTCGGTTGCCAGTCAGCTGTCGGTGATGTCTGTCACTGTAAGAAATAATGGGCCTCTCCTTTCTCCCTTGTACCCCTGCAGGGTCCTCCCGGTCCCCCTGGTCCCCCTGGACCACCTGGCATCAGCGGTGGTGGCTATGACTTTGGTTACGATGGAGACTTCTACCGGGCTGACCAGCCTCGTTCACAACCTTCTCTCAGACCCAAGGACTTTGAAGTTGATGCCACTCTGAAATCCCTCAACAACCAGATTGAGACCCTTCTTACCCCTGAAGGCTCTAAGAAGAACCCAGCTCGTACCTGCCGGGACTTGAGACTCAGCCACCCCGAGTGGAGCAGTGGTACGTGGAGGTGTCCAAGCCAGACAGATCCTCCTCTTCATTTGAGCTGGTCAAAATCAGTTCCTGCCAATAGCACCCTCTGAGCATGTCATTTTAGCATCCAAAAGTATTTGGATAAAGATCACATGATACAAAAGCATTATACTTAATGAACCACAGTTATCTTCTTCTAAGCAACACCCAGTCTTAGGCTTTTCTTGCCTCTCTCTTTTTGCCCTGGCCACAGTCACCTCCACCTTGAGTGGGGGAGGAAGTAAACTGTCAAATTTTGAAAAGAGCCACCTTTTTCCTGTTAAAGGGGCAGGATAAGTAAGATAACCGTGCAACAAAAAATGACACATATTGGAGTCAATTTTTGTATAATAATTCCTAGAGGTCATATTCTCTAGCTGGAGGGGGGGGATGTGAGAGTAGTGAGAGTGGTCTCTGCTCCGTGAGAGCCTTTATCACCTGGGTGCTATTTCCTTTAAAGGCTACTACTGGATTGATCCCAACCAAGGCTGCACAATGGACGCTATCAAAGTGTACTGTGATTTCTCTACTGGTGAAACTTGCATCCGGGCCCAACCTGAAAGCATCCCAGTCAAGAACTGGTTCCAGAACGCTAAGGTCAAGAAGCACGTCTGGGTGGGAGAAACGATCCATGGTGGCAGCCAGGTGAGTGGTGTTACAAATACACCTTCTTCCACTACAAAAGATTCCATTACGACTGTTTACTTATTAATTAACTATATTATAATTATTTACCATAATGGGCTTGTGAAACAAAGACTTGTTCTTTTTACCGTTTCTAATTCTGTCCTTTAAATTTCACCTTAGAGGATGGATTGATTAGATACATCCATATAATTCAGAACTGTTATTCAAATTTGACTGTATTGATCACATTGGAGAAATGAATGTTATTGGAGGTGAATGTTATTGCAGCCAGGCAATAGAACCACAAAAGTGAATATAGACATTTTCAGAATGTGAACAGTTTCTCCACATTTGTAGTCAATCATTCTCACCACCTTTGAGTTATAGAAAAGTAAGAAGGTCAGGCTTTCTATCCTCCTGCTCTCTTATTCTAAAGAAGAAACTCATATGCTCTCTCTCTCTCTCTCTCTCTCTCTCTCTCACACACACACACACACACACACACACACACACAGAAGCAGTTTCCTTGTTTTACACCACATAGATGCTGCCTGCTAATTTTATGTTCATGCTAAGTAATCTCTGCGTCAAAGACCAGGGGATTGCAATTCCTTAAAAAACAGAGCACTGTCCTAAGGTTCAGATTTAACTGTGTGATAAACACTGGACACACTGTGTAGGGTCAATATGGATCAGAATAAACTCCATGGCAAGGGGTTTGTTAGTTTGTTTATACCAGATTAGGAGAGTAGCACTAGAGGACTGTCTTATTTCATTTGACTTTTAGTATCTGATCAATGCCTAAATCTGTCTTCACTCAACTGGAACTCCCCCCCTCTTTTTTTTTTTTTTTTTTTTTTTTTGCTCTAGATTGAATACAATGAAGAAGGAGTAACCTCCAAAGAAATGGCTACACAACTAGCCTTCATGCGCTTGTTGGCCAACCACGCCTCTCAAAACATCACCTACCACTGCAAAAACAGCATCGCCTACATGGACGAAGAGACCGGCAACCTTAAAAAGGCCCTCATTCTGCAGGGCTCTAATGACGTTGAGCTTGTTGCAGAGGGAAATAGCCGGTTCACATACACTGTTCTTACAGATGGCTGCTCTGTACGTATTGGTGATCTACGGGGGAAATATTTTTCTTGGAAAGCAGGGCAGGCAAGGGTGCTCACATGCCTACACAGTGAACTCAGGAATGGGAGACCTAACATTTTCCATCGTTTCATTTAAATTTTGACAGTACATCCAGAGTATTCTTGCCAGATCTTGCCTTCTGAAACACAATTTTATATCAGGGTGCTTCAAAAACACCATGGACAATTTTGTTCCGCTTTCCGTGAGCTTTTTTGAACCCCTCTCATCTATCCCATGCGCATGCCTTAGTTATTTTTAACACGAGTTTCTAAGCAATGACACAAGCTCATCATTTTAAATTACTTAAGGTTAAAAGGACCCAAGCTATAATTTATAGTCATGTGTGTTCTCTCCCACTTATCATTATGGCCTAAATTAATTGCTTCTTTATGCTTTCTCCATAATATATTTTAAATTGAAAAAAATTAAAGTTCACTAATAGCAATGCTACTCTCCCCACTCCACTCACTTTCATACACTCGTACACATATCCATCATGGACATAATGATTTAGAGATAAGTCACTTGGAATGTGTAGGAAAACTGTTTTTAAACCATGAGGGTGAGTAGAAAACCTTCCCTCTAAAGAGACCCTGAGTGCTGCAGCTCCCACGGTGAACCGGTGGCTCTGAGACATGTTTTCAGACTGACACTGGCAGACTCCAAAGCGATGCTTTTCACATGTAGGCCGTGGCCGTGGTTAAGTTTAGAAAGGGAGCTGGTTTATGTAATGCTTCTCTTCTCTTGTCCACAGAGAAAGACAAATGAATGGGGAAAGACGATCATCGAATACAAAACAAATAAGCCATCTCGCCTGCCCATCCTTGATATCGCTCCTTTGGACATCGGTGGCGCTGACCAAGAACTCATTGTGGACATTGGCCCAGTATGTTTCAAATAAAGGAACTCGAACTAAATTAAACAACAACAACAACAATTGAGGAAAAAGAAAAACAAACCTTTCTCTCTTTGCCATTTCTTCTTCTTAACTGAAAGCTGAATCCTTCCATTTCTCCTGCACATCTTCTTGCTTAAATTGTGGGCACACAGAGAAGAAGGATTGGTCAGAGCATTGTGCAATATGATTTAGTAAACTCCCTCCCCCCCGTCCCCTCCCCAGATGATTTGGAAATTTTTCAACACTCTTTGTAAGAAAACCAAAATGAACATTTTTAAAATAAAATAAAAACCATGAACATTTGCACCACTTGTGGCTTCTGAATATCTTCCACAGAGGGAAGTTTAAAACCCAAACTTCCAAAGGTTTAAACTACCTCAAAACACTTTTCTTGCAAGTGTGACCCACATCAATAGGTGCTGACTAGACAGAGATGAACCGAGGTACTTGTTTTATTTTGTTCATAAAGCAAAGGTGCTAATTAATAGTATTTCAGATACTTGAAGAATGTTGGTGGTGCTAAAGGAATTGGAGAAGAAATACTTCTCTGCGTTGAGTTGTATGTTCTTGCATTTTTCCCATTTGATCCGGCATCAATATCGTCCATCTTCTCCCCAATGAGAATTACGTGGATCCTTTGCCCAACATTGCCCTCTTCTTTAAATCCAGCATTCGTTCTTTTGCCAATCTCATTTTCCTCTTCTCCCATGGTCCCATACAAGCAGAAAAAAAAACTGTACCTATTTTGTATATGTGAGATGTTTAAATAAATTGTGGAAAAATGAAATAAAGCATGTCTGGCTTTCCAAAAGAAAAATATTGAGTAAAACTCCTTGCTTAACATTCTTTGCATATAAATATGCACTAAGGCAGCTCTACAAGACTTTAATCATGGTGCCTCTTCTTAGATAGTAATCATGCCAAAAAGGACAGTTGGGTCGGTTAGAAAAAGCAGAGAGAGAGAGAGAGAGCTCAAAGTCCCTGGAGATCCGAGCTCCAATTTAGACCTTGCTCCTAAGCTCTCAGGGACCTTGAGCACTTCTGAATCTTAACTATTTACACATGTATAAATAATATGGGGACAATTCCTTCACTATATTATTAAAGCTCTGCCATATATATATGAATATATAAAATATTTGAGCAACATTAGGCACTTTGAAATAGTTACTGAAAGTTGATCTATGCACAATTAAGACTTTTAGCTGAAAGAGTTTCATATATTCAGTAAAAGTGCCACACACAAAGTGCATGCAGCTGAGTACACTAGCTGTTTAAAGGTAATGCGTGTGCTGTCAATCAGAGGAGACAGTAGTGGATAATAGTACCATGAACGCCTACCTGCCAAATCAAGTTCATTTTCCTCCCCTGCACCTTTCAATGACATCTGTAATACACTTAAACATAGTAATGTGTCAAGTACAACGTTAAGATTCATTTAGTGCTGATTTCCTGTTAGAGAACATAATTGTGATTGTAATATTTTCCTGTTATGAGTCATCACCAAACTCAATTAGATTTAAAAGCAAAAAAAAAAAAAGAACATGATGAAAAATCGAAGAGCTCTCAAACTTGACCAAGGTCCACTAATCGAGTAGCAGCAGCAAATTATGGTCTTTCTAACTCCTGAATCTGAGCACAGAAAGGCTCAAAACAAATATTCCCAATTTTCATCAAAAAGATTTAGATTGAGTAAGACTAGTATTTTTAAGGACCCAGAAAAATTCTGCTGTGCACAAATTTGGAGGCAATTCCCAAAGTCCGTTGTAGTTCTAACATTATGTGTCTGATAAGAAAACAAAAAATTACTTCTGAAAAAACAGAATAAAGAAAATTAAATGTCAAGAATCATAACCCTAGAACTTTCTATAATTAAGAACTAAAATGGTAGGGGTTCATTTTAGAATAAATGATTGGAAATCTCTCAGTGAGACATAAACGATGCTTTCACACAGTACAAGAACTGACCCCTGGTTGGTAAAGGAAGGGGAAAAGAGAAGGAGGAAGAACTCTACCATTTATTGTTTACCCACGGTGTGCTGTGTCAGAGCATAGTAATAATGCCCTTTGTCAAACTGAATCCAAGTCGACAGAATTCCTCAGCCTAAAGTCCTTAGCCTAAGCCTAAAGTCGCTTAACCCTAGCTTCATCAACACTACCTGGCAGCATGGATGGTCTTAGTTAACAATGAGGGAACAAGTTATAGTCCCGCTTACAGAGAGCATGTGGAAATTGATCGATTGTGGTGTATAAAATAGATAAGAGTAGACAAGTTATGAAATAAATTATGGAATTCATAGATACTCATTAGGATTATTGAACAAAAGGAAAAATATTTAGAATACTATGCCACATTTAAAGTATAACATTGCAGCACACAATCATTGAAACAATAGAAAATAAGAAAATTTTAAAAACACTGATTAAGTTTTTAATACCAAAAGTAGATGTGTTACTATAGCAAGGTAAGGATGACTTTTATGCCTAAAATATCCAAATTTGTTGTGGCATAACAGTCTTACTCTTAAAATGAATAGCAAATTTACTTTTGAAGTACAATGAAAAGAAAAAGGCAGTGAAGAATTGGAATCAAGCCAGTTAAGGAGTGGTCATCTCCAGGGAAAATATGGACAATCTCCTACTCATCCACTCCTTGAACAAAGGACAACAGAAGGATCATCACCTCCATGGACCACCAACACCCTGAGAGACACCAGAGAGAAGCTTGCAAAGATGTACCAGCTGAGACAGTCCTCCCAGACCTCACAGTTCATTTGCAGGGACAGAGAGAAATAATGCGTGAACAGAAATTTAAAGGAAGCATCATTCTCTGAAGGTAGCCAGGACAACAACGTTCATTAGTTAGACAGAATTCCACCACATTGACCTATGTGGGCTGAGTTCACCATCTCTTGCTGGAATGCTCACGTCTCCTCAAACCTCTGCTTTGCCAATCTCTCCTCTGGACATCATGGAGTAGAACAGCCTGGTACTTACCAAACCAGGAGGTTCCACTGTGGTTCCCAGTCTGGACCAAAAAAAAAAAAAAAAAGACATAGAACAATGTTCCCAAGCCTTGTCCTTTCCAGGACCGGTTCTGTCTTAAGAGACAGAACCCAAGGGCCCTCCTGACACCATTCCTCACCCCTAGGTCCTGTTATGGTCAGCCTCCTCTACCGTGTGAGCGCAGAGGAGGGAAGGAGATTGTTCCGGGAGAGGGAAATGCAGGTAGGCAAGACTGAGCAAGTCGAGACTCATGGAGTCTGGTAAAAAGGGTCTTTAAAAGTCTAAAATAAATACAGCAAATGCACTGGCAAAGAGCGGAGGAAGACAGACACTGGAGCAATGCCACACACACTGAGTATCTTTCATAGACAAAGACTCTTTGATGGTATTCTACTTCGTATCACTGCAAAGGTAGGTCAGAAATTGGATTCTAGATAAGAAAAGTTGGAAGTGTCGTTTTGGGTCAGAACAACGATCTCTCTGGATGAGTCGTTTGCCTTTGACAGATGTCCCAGGGGAAATTTGGGAGAAAGAGTGGTTGGCACTTCCCGAGACGCCAGCCTCAGTACTCCCATTTAATCACCTGCCGTAAATCTTTTCTGTGCATAGATGCATCTAAACCCGTCCAGAGCCCTCTCTCTGTTTTGAAATATGTTGGTCTTACAGTACCAACAGGAGGGAGCTAATGCTGAATTGTTAGCTCAGCTTCCTGGCTCTCTGATCAAGAAGGTAAAATATATGTTTGCTAGCTCAGCCAGGTATTCAATGAAACCTAGGGGGTGGGGCGGGGGAGGTGGCACCAGTAACTGCAGCAGGGGGGCCACTGACTCCGACTCACTTGTCCCTGTGGGCCAATGAAACGGGCACATCATTTGTGGTCAGCAACAAAGGTTGTAAAGACCAAACTCCACCCCTGACTAGTTAAGGACCCTGGGGTAAGCCTCCTAAGTTATGTGAGAAGTTGGTTAACACATCTGCTCTCTGAGATTTCCATTCCAAGACCCTCTATACTTACCGATTTCTATTCACATAGCTCTGCTATTGGTCAGTCTCTACTTCAAGGCCGGTTCTACCTATCTCTCAGAGCTGCTGGAAGGACCAAATGAAGCAGGGGTACAGGTGATCAGCAAAGAGTAGGCAAATATTATCTGTCACCGCTATCAAGGCCCAAATTTCCAGTCCGCAGCAGACACCTCTTAATTGAATTTTCTTATGACTGTTTCTCTAATTTAGGGGCTTTGGTAGTATAGTGGTTACTTGTTGAGCTGCTAACTTCAAGGTCAGCAGTTCTAAACCACCAGTCGCTCCATGGGTACAAGGCGAGGCTTTCGACTCCCATAAAGCATTTCAGCTTTGGAAACCCACAGAAGCGATTCGACCCTGCCCAGTGAGTTCACTAGGACCCGAGGGTTTTCTTTTTTACCTTTAACCTCTCTAATTGAAGAAGAGAACTAGGACTTAAATTTAATGAGCATCGTTCTCTGAATTGCTCATCTATTACTGTTTCAGCTGCACCTTCCTATCCATAAAATTTGAACTCTTACCACTAATTTTGTTTATATATAAATGTTATGCCTGGACAATTGTATTTCCCATAATATAAAACCTTCACAGAAATAAAAAAAAATCAACAAGACAGAAAGCAAGCATTAGATAGACGCTCCTGCCTGCCCATAAACTGTTTTGCAGAGTCCCTGAAGTTCTTGAGATTACAGTTCTCAGCAAAGGTTTGTGATAGACTGCACGAGGTGGGAAATCAATGAATTTCTGAAATAGCATATATATATATATATATATATATATATATATATATACACACACACATATATATGCTGTATATTTCTTAGAAGGTCCATAATTTCCTTCCAAGGGTCCATGACTAAAACATATGAGTGAACCACTGCATAAAAGAAGTATTATTTACTCCATAAATAATCTCTGGAAAAACTTTTAACTATAACATTCACAGTGCATTTGGGCCACAAAGATGCAGCCTTTTCTGTCCATAGTTTCTGAGGGAATTTGCCAGAATTCACCTAAATCAGAGAAAGAGATGAACCAAGATGTGCTTTTGATTTTTCCACTTCCCTCCTTGGGACCCTTTGCCCAATGCTTTAGCAAGACTGGAAAATCCCCTGTACTTGATCCCATCACACTGCACCTGCCCACAGCACCTTTCCAGGTGAACAGACCTGCAGTGCGAGGTCTACTAATGAACTAGGAGAGCTACACGCTTCGTGGGTGACACTTTGGGCCCCTCACTGCAAGGCTGGGAGTGTTAAACTTCTGAACGTTTCTCACAAGAAAAATAAGGTTTTCTAGTCCAGAAAGTTGCGCTCTTGGGAACCCAGTCTCGCTGGATCACTGTGAGTTAGAATCAACTGGATAGTACTGAGTTTGAGAGATTTATCTGTTTTTGACTTGGGGGGGGGAGGGGTCACACTTTATTTTTGTTTGTTTTAGTCTTAATCAGTGAATTGGAATGCCTAGTTGGCACAGATGTCAATGTTGTTGGCTGTAACCACAGGGTTAGAGGCTCTAGTCTACTCAGAAGCACCACCAAACCGAGACCTGACAATCTGCTTCCCCAAGTAACCATCGGTGGCAGTCACCTAATCTGGTGTCAATTTGAGGATTAAGAGCTAGGGGTGGAGCCTAGCCCTGTCCATCTGGAGATACCCGATGAGACCTCTGGGTGGGCACGGCTTTCTCCTCTAAGAATTCAGGGAAATCTGGTATTTCCTTCTTGGAAGCAGGAGACACTGCCTCAGTCCCTTGGAGACACGGGACTGACAAGGCTGACTTCCTGCTAGACATGCCTGAGGAGAAGCCACGTGGGCCTACGCTGATGCAGCCAGAAACCTGGACCTTGAGAAGCCACGTGGAGACTGCAGGCAGCGCTGAGATGCTGACAACACCCCTGGATCCAAGGACTTTCTACCCACTGGCTGCGATCATCCTCCATTTTGCATCATTGCAGGTGTTTCGTGAGTCTGAAGAGGATTTATAGACTGGTATGGGACGTATGCACTAAAGAGTGGATTTATGACTATGAACTGCATTGGGTTGGGATGTTTTTCTCAATGTTCAATTCCTCTTGTTTATAAACTCCTCCCTTATATACATATGCATGTTTAGGAGTTTTGTTTCTCTAGTCTACCCAGACTAACACACCAGTGAAAGCCCCCTGGGGCACAGGTCTCCTCTGACACATGGGGCTTCTCCAGAACTCAGCCGCAATGGGCATGGGCAAGTTATTCCTTTCAGGTAAAGCATGCCATTGTGGTGATGTGATAGGGGCACTTTACCCCCAAAGAGCAAACCTTGGCACCATCCTGATGGCAAAGGCCTGTGTTTTTGGTTTGTTTGTTTTTGTTTGTTTTGGAAGGTGTGTGTCAGGAACCCTGTGATCACCTCCGAGAACCCAATGTCACGAGTCATCTGGCTACTCTCAAGCAGAGTTTTTTTTTTTTTTTCTGAGCCCAAAGTACGTGTTGCCAGAACGAACCATGCTAATTGAGATCTAGAAAGGACAAGCAATTTACCACACACTTAAAAGAAATTCTAAACACAGAATGCCTTTAACTACCAAAGTGATTTTTCTCCTCTTGCGGCCCTGCTCTTAGTGTCCCGTGGCTAAATTGACCAGAAACCGGCTGAAACAATAAAGCAAATGCGAAATCTATTCCTGCCTAAGAACACCTGCTCTTTCACCGGGGCGGGCGCGCGGGCAGAGAACCGCACTTGGCGCTCGCGGCTCCCCCTGCTGGCTGCGTCATAGAACACCCCGGCCGCCGCCGCCGCCGCCGCCGCCGCCGCCTGCGCGAAAGGAGTGAAAAGGCAGCCGGGGCAAAGAGGACACCTTCTCCTACTGATCTCCGCGCCGCGTCGGGCTCGCAGACTTCGCATCAGCCTCCGCCGAGGCCCCCCGCCTGCCCTGGGCGCGCCGCTTCTCACTTGCCCCGCCCGAGAGGATGGCCTGAGGACGGCCCCCGCGGAGCTGGGAAGGGGCTTTGGCAGGGAGCAGGGCAGCGGCTCAAAGGGCCGGCCTCCGAGCCCGTCTGCTTCCCTCTGACCTCCCTTTTCCAGCTTGAGTTTCCCTGCGCTCCAGGCAGAGCTGCCGCCCTTGGGCTCTCTTGGAGGGACCTGTGGAAGAGAGACCATAACGGGGACATCCGTGCCCCAGGTTTCAAAGGGGAGATGACACACACACACACACACACACACACACACACACACACACACGGTCTGGAAGCGAATAAAACTAAAACCACACTCGCTGCCATCCCATCCATTCGGATTCATGGCCAGCCCCTGGACAGAAGAGAAGTGTCAATCGTTACAGAAGCTCATCGAGCTTCCTCCTCCCGGGGAGAGCCTGCTGGGTTCAAGCTGCTGACGGTGTGGTGTGCAGTCCCACACGCAACTCAGGGTTCAAGCTGCTGACGGTGTGGTGTGCAGTCCCACACGCAACTCAGGGCGTCACCAGGGTTCCTGCGTGCAGTCAGCAGCAATATCAAGTTTGGGAGGGGAGGTATTCTGAATTTAGAAAAGGTGACTGTGTTTACTGGGAGCCTGCGCCCTGTCCAAAAACAGAACGTCATTCGCACATGTTGAATTAGCCAAAACTTTGACACCGACTTTTCTAAGTTTGGTTTTCTTAAACTTCGTCTTTTTCAGGGAAAATCCTAACTCAAGAGTTATCAGCACAAGAAATGATCATAATTATTAAATCCATGTCCTTATGGAAATTTCTTGGCCTGTGTGAATTTATTCAAGGGTTTGAAACATCATTAAATCACCTATTATTGCCAGGGCTTTGAATGTCTATATGAGTAATATTATAAATGGATCTACTTCAAAGAAACATAGGAGAAGCTTTGATTATAGTTATTTCCAAAATGGTTTTTCTGTCGTTGATTATAAGTCTTCTCTCCATTATATTACAGAAATATAAAATCATTTCTAAAACTTTATCAATGGAACTAAATTAAGGTTCCCATCTACTACTTTGCTCATCATGATAAGATTTATTCCTAATCAAAAGAAATAGCATCAGATAGCATCTAGAAAATTGTCCCTTTAACCATTTCTCTGAGTTATTCATAATGAATAGTCACTTTTAGTTACTGCTGGGCATGCTATTAAAATATAATGTACTATGGTCTGTTGTAAGCGTCACATGTCTTCTCAGGCTTTTTCAGCACAATACAGAGTCATCTTTTCACCAGAAGTTATAAAAAGAGCCTTACTTAGCTCAAGATTGGAAGGTTATCGAGCAAACACAAAACAAAGTTCACTAAATCCTTTGACTCTCTGAAGAAAAACAAAGATGAATCAATGTGCCTTCTCACGACACACAACTTCACTGTGTGTTTTGCAGGACTTATAGGGCTGCTGGACTTCCCATTTTCATCGACTGGCACTTGGGTCTAATTCAACTGAACAAATAGATACAATGAAGAAAGCCTCCTTCTACACTTTGAGTTGGGGTGTGGGAGGGACCCTCACAGCTGGTTCAGTCACTCCATGTAACTCATGACTGAATAGACCTCAAACACAAGGCTCTCTGGGCGACCTTGAGAAAGAATGTATGAAAGTCACTAACCGACCTCACTGCCAAGCTAACTCTGACTCACAGCTGCCTTCCAGACACAGTAGGTCCTTCTCTGGGTTTACGGAGCTATCAAATCCTCCGGGAACAGAAAGCCTGCTCTTTCTCACTCAGAGGACCTGCTAGTTTCGAACGACTGACCTTGCAGTTAGCAGTCAACTGGTAGCTCACTACACCCCAATGGCTCCAACGACAGCCACAGGGCTCTGAAATCCTCCCCCCAAATCATGGCACATGTTAGAATGACCTGGGTATTTGTGTTTTTCTAGAGGTAGGGTGTGCAGCACTTCTCAGAGTGTTCCCTGCCCCTAGACCAAAAATCTGACCAGAATTCCTCAATAAAATCTGTATTTTTTATTTATTCCCGAGGTGATGCTCATGTACTGTGAAGCTTTGAGACCACAGGCTTATTGCTCCCATCATATTTTGGCACACGTTTCAGAGGCTTCTGTGTTCCTCTCACTGCAATGTTTAGGACGACTGTTTAAAATCATGGGCGCTCTACGCTGCTTTTTAAAAGAACATGAAATGGCTCATTGAACATGTGAGCAATTAATTTGGGAACAGTTGCAGTATTATAAATGTGATTACTTATTGCAAACCCAATTAATCTAGTCAGGAGGAATGGTAATTACAAAGGAGTATGGGAATTAGCATGAGTGCATGACTAAATGCCTAGCTTCTGACCTATTATATTGTCTCTGGTAATTTGCTTTAAAAATACTTCCACCGGAGGTTTCATGTATGTATATGCAGATGAGCAATAAGTTGATGTTAGTTCACACTTCTGGGCTGATTAGGCAACCTTGGAAACACCCTAATTAGCTAAACCCACAGTTGTAGAGGGTAACTCTGTGGCCATTTCAAGCAGCATTGTTGAAATCGACACCAAGTGGGTGTGGGCATTAGCAGGAAAAGGGTGAAAAAAATTAGCTTTAAGTCAAAGAGTGGTCTTGAAGTTATGTGGCTAGTCGATTTTTTAAAGCATTAGGAAAACTCAGCTTTGATGCTTTGGTAGCACACGACAGTTTAACCAGTCAATAAAAACTAAATTCAGCTGTCTTCAACCACAACGCCGAACCCAGAGCCTTGTAATCAATTCCAACTCCGCGCAGCTCTATTGAGCTTCTGGGGCTGTGAATCTGTACGGGAGCAAAAAGCCTCTTTTTCCCCCTCAATTAGCTGGGAGGTTTAAACTTACCAGACAGTGCCACCCACCAGGACTTCTTTCTACCACCGGAGGCTAGCTGAACCTACCCAAAACTATGAAATAGCCAAGTTAACGCAGTGACGTTCACAAAATGACCACAAGGAATGTAAGAAATTAGTGAACGTGGCCACAAAAGGGGACACAAAGCAAAACTGTATCTAACGGATAAAACAAGAGACCCCTAAAGTGCTCAAAATAATACCTATTTTCTTTTCTGTGACCAAGGTAGTCTTGATCAGAACAAATCTGGCAATAGTGGAATGCAATTGGGAAGACCACTAAGAACCTTGCCCTCCTTCTTTGAGAACAGCTGTTTTTTTTCCTAACTCTGTGCTTTTGAGTTTCCCGATTCTCCCCACCACCATCTGAAAGGACTGAAAATCTTGGAGACAATGCCTGAGCCCAGCAGATCCACTCATCTACTCTCGTCAGAGACCTGGGACATTGGAATGGGGAGAACCAGAGGCTGGGACCCATTGACGACAAGTCCGTCATAGTTGCTGCAGAGGAGAGCTCAGGCTTTTCATTGTTCTTGAATTTATGAAATAATCATTTATGCTTTCAATGGTTTTCTTTTGTGCTAAAGCCAGACAAAGTTGATTTTTCTCATGTAAAACAAAGACACAATTTCAATTACTACACCTTTCACACAGGATGCAGTAGAAAGAAAGAAAGGAGGGAAGAAAGAAAAGAAAGAAAAAAAAAGAAAGAAAATTAAGGATACCAGATAGTCTGTGATATTTTATCAATAGAAGAGTCAATTATTTGACAGTTTTCAAACAGTGTTTTGAGAAAGAGGAGCATTGGGTTTCTAGCCTGTCTCACTTCCTATAATCTGCTCACTTCTGTGCAGGACTGTGTTTTTTAGGGCGATTAGTATATTGCTAACGAACAGTCTCAGAAAAGAGAGCAGCATCTCGCTCCAGATTTTCTAAAGTTGCTCACTTTCATAAAAGTGATGTTCCCCTCCAGAAAAAAAGCATCAAGTTGGTTTGCTTAAAGCCCATGAGAAGTTCGGGTTCCTTCGGGCGGTAGCCTAACAGGATAAGAGATGGGCTACTGGTGGTAGGTTGGTAGTGGCAGCGCACCAGCTGCACCAGGGGAGCCAGACGAGGACGTCTGCTCTTGCAAAACTTTACAGCGGGGGAAACACTATGGGGCAATCCCGCTATGCATCAGAGTGGATCGTGTGGCCAAAGGTTTGTGTGGTTTTCTACCATGGTTGGTGCAGATGTGGCCTATCCACCTACATGATTCTCCACGGCTCCTCTGATCCCATGGGGGTTGGGGACAACAGGAACTGATTCAAACTTGAAGCTGCTGAGCCCTGAGAAAATCTGTCCTTTGTCCCTGACTCAGGAGTAACACGTTTTCATTTTACCAGCAGTTGTGACACCGTGGAGAGCTTCAGCTCCTGAGTAGAAAATGTTGAGACCCTTCATAGTTCTTGGCAACCGTTTCCATGAAAACCCTCGTGTCTGAGTGAAGCTGCACCCAATCTATCTGCCTGCTTTTTCATGTTGCCTAGCAACTACTTGGTTGCCATTGATCTGGCAATCTGCAGTCATGAAAGGTAGAAAAATGTGATTGAACTCTACGCTTCTAGCTGATCGTTTTCCTGATTCATCTTTGGCTCTCCTTCGCTCTGAGCCCAGTACTGTGTGCTCAGTGAGGCTGTGCTGAGCAAATGGCAGAGTGAAGGAACTACTAGAAAAGGGTTTTGCTGGGAGGTGGACAGAGTTTTATGGACTAACATACTTTCCAGTATGTATGATACAGACTTTTCATTTGCACTCCCTCGTTTCAGTCAGTTATAAATAACGGAGCTAGACTTGAGCAAGCTCACATGACAAGAGCATCCGCAAGGGATGTTTTGAGGAACAGGGGACCTCTTGCTAAAGCTGGTGTGTAGTGCCCTCTTTAAGGGGGCAAGAAAGACACCAGGAGCAGCAGCTTGGGACCCTTTCCTCTGTACCTTTACCATCAATCTGCTTCATTCACATCTGACATATCTGTTCTTCCCGATCAGCTAGCAATTGGCTTTCTTCTTCTCTTTTTCTGGACTTTTTCCAAAATGAGAGAGTTCTCCAGTGCAGTGCAGAAGTCAACTTACTAATCTTAGCATAACCATCCCATTAACCATGGTCACAAGAACCATGTGGCCTAAAACATGGCCTCAGAAATGGGCATCAGAAATGATGGGTGGGTAAGGCACCTTGAAAATGGGGCATGAAATACAGCAAACCGCCTATCCCTGGTCATCTGCCCTGACCCTGACAAGCAGCGGGTCCATTCTGACTCACAGCGACCCTTTAGGAGAGGGTAGCTCTGTCCAGCTTACATGTATCAAGGATAAATGTCATGCACAGTAATGGTTTAAACCTTCTAATGCACTCTGGTCAGAGCTGTCATCATCACCAAGGAAAATGACTTTTCCAATCAAAGCGATTTTGTTTCTGCGTGCCACTAGCCCGGGTGGCTGCTTCACGCTGCCGGTGTTTCTGTATCAGCAATGCTAGGGTTAGATTTTCTGGTGTTTCTGCCACAACATTGTGCTAGTTCATATTTGTGAGCCAATGTTCTTAACCTTTTTGAGAATGAAGTAGTAATTAAAGTGTGAGGAGAACCGTTTTTAAAAGGCTTCCTCTCAGATTTAATAGTGTTATAACTAATAGTGCTATGATTCAATGTGGAAAGACTTTACAAAACAACTTTGCTTTTATTCTCCATATAACCTAGGAAATAATGCATTAAGCAATTTGCAGTGACTTTCGCACATATTATTCTATGATTACCAAGGATTCTGTAGGCTGTGGGCTAGGAGATGGTCCATGTGGAAGGTCAGTGGAATAGCGATATTATGATTTACTGCATCAGGTGACACCAATGTCAGTAATGCTGCTCATTGCCTATGATTATGCTTCTATAAAACAAATTTGTTTGTTTTAAGTATTGAGTATTAAGCGTTCAGGAAAATGATCCCTCATGCACAGTTGATGGGAGTATAAAAGTGCAATGTTTCTAGAGAGAAATTAATCAGTATATTGAAGGCCTTGAAAATGTTTATATTTTGGGGCTTGATCAAGGACAATGTAGCCTAGAGAAATGACCAAGACCTGAGTGAAGGTCAAACATGATAATGGAACAAGAGAAAATTAAAGGGAAAGACAGGAAAGAAATGGGAGGTAAAACACATTTATAGAGGTCTAATGCAGGTATGCAAATATATAAATACGTTTATATACAATGATAAGGAAATCGACCTATGTACATAGATTTATATGTTAAGTATTAAGGTAGTAGACAGACATTGGACCTCTACGCGCAAGTACTCCCTCAACACAAGAATACTTTGTTCTAACAATCCGGTATTCCATGATATTCACCTTCCCAACATGATCACTGAAGGCAATGTGGGTGCATCAGCAAATCTGGTGATAAAAGCTGATGGCAAAAAGATATAGCATCTGGGGTTTTAAAGGCTTGATGATAAACAAGAGACCATCTAGCTGAGAAGCAACTAGGTCCTCATGAGAGAAGCACAGGAGCCTGAGGGATCATGAGGTGTCGATGAGATCAGGTATCAAGCATCAAAAACCAAGAACAAAAAAAATCATAGGCTGAGCCCCGGTGGCGTAGTGGTTGTGCGCGGGACTGCGGCCCACTGGGATGGAGGTTCGATTCCCGCTCGCAGGAGCCCCCCCCCAAAAAAAATATCATATCAGTGTCAATGAGGGGGAGCACAGAGTGCAGACCAAAAGCTCATCTGTAGACAATTGGACATCCCCTTACAGAAAGGTCATAAGGAAGACATGAGTCAGAGTGCAGTACAGCACCAATGAAACATACAATTTTCCTCAAGTTCTTTCATGCTTACCACCCTTCCCCCCCCCCCCCACACCGCCCTACCATCATGACCGCAATTCTACCTAACAAATCTGGCTAGAGCAGAGCATGTACACTGGTACAGAGGAGAGCTTGCAACACAGAAATCCAAGACAGATAAACCTCTTTGGACCAATGAGAATAACCACACCAGGAAATGAAGGGGAAGGTGAGGGTAGAAAGGGGGAACTGATCACAGTGATCTACATATAACCCCATCCCAGGAGGACAGACAACAGAAACGTGGATGAAGTGAGACAGCAGTTGGTGTAAGACATGAGGGGAAAAAATGATAAACTATGAAGTGTTCATGATAGAGGAGGGGAGGAGGAAAGTGAGGAGCTGACATCAAGGGATAAAGTAGAAAGACAATGTTTTGAAAATGATGATGGCAACATACGTACAAATGTGTTTGACACAAAGGATGTGTATATGAATTGTAAGAGCCCCAAAAGTGACTCTTAAAAATTAATAAAATAAATAAGATGTAATTGCAAAAAGAATAAAAAATAGTTTATACTTTTTCATTTCCTCCAAAACTAATCTTTTGGTCACCAAGGTATAAGAAAGAACAGGCAGAAAAGGGGGGGACCCCGTGCTGTTGCCTTTTGGGGGTTAAACAAATGTCACGAAACATGTATGAATTGTTGAATAGAAAATTAATTTGTCACTAGCTCTGCATGATGTTGCAGAAGCCAGGGGAACCAGGTTTGCTAAGGTGACTGTGAGGAGAGTAACGGTTTTGCCTCTGGGACTGGTGAGGTGGCCCATTCTTTCCTACTACAGTGGAAAAAAAAAAAGACAATTAATTTGCACTGTAAACTTTTTCACAGGCTAAAAGATTTTTTTTTCTTCTGCTTTTGACAAGCGATTTCACTTCTAAAAGTGTATCCCAGGAATTTAATCTTGATCCGCCCCAAGACTTTTGAACAAGGGCCCCCTGTTCAGGGTTTCTCAGAAAGCTGAGTGACCCTGGTTTTCCTCCCACTGGGCGACACATATTTGTCCTCCCCTGCAGCCGTTCCGGGGAACCGAAGCTTGGAAAGAGTGCTCTGTGGATCTAAAGGACAAGCACATGGATCACAAAAGTGTTCTAATTTGGGGGAATGCCATAGCCATTTGCAGAAGGCTGCCGCCAGAAGGAACCAGAAGGCTACAGCGCTCAGAAAAGACACAAGGAATACACTTTGAATGGTGTCACGTGACCTGACGCTGCCCCCAGGCTTCTGAACAGGAAGTCCCAGAACAAGGAGTCTGCCAAAACATCCACACTTTGTTTAAATGTTTAAAATGCACGCTTTTTTGGCTGCGTTGCCATTGAAGGCAACATCGGAGTACGCAGTTATCATGAAGTTGTCTCACTCTCCTTTCTGTAATCAGCCTGAGGATGGGAAAAGTGTGTCAAGAACAAAACACAACAGCAGTAAGTACACACACAAAAAAACAGCACCTTCCGAGCCTCACATGATAGCTCAGGCCCAAGAGTTGTTATTGCCTTATTGGTGGCAAAGCACTGGAAGTTAACCCAAGTATTGAATGTCATATTCAATACTTTTGTGACATTTGTTTAACCCCTCCCCCAAAGGCAACAGCACTGGGTACCCCCCCCCTTTTCTGCCTGTTCTTTCTATACTTGGTAAAAGTGGAAACGGCACTTCCAGTTATGAAAAATCATGTTCTCAAAGACTACTTAATGATATAGTGGGGAGGGGGTGATCCATATATGCTAAAATAAACAAGATTACAGTGAAGTTGAATTTCACATAAGTGTGACATTTTTAAGTCAATCCATAATGCAAAAAATCTCATTGTCAATTCCCCCTCAAAAAAATACCATCGTCTCAACAGTTTTTCTCTTAGTATTAGACTATCTAGTTGCTTCTGTGACAGCGCTGAGATTGATTAAGAAAGTAGCAAAGTCTTATCTGACTAGGAAGTGGTGGTTAGAGATGTCCAGCAGGTCTGAGCAGAAAGATGCAGCTATCTTTTTAGACAATGTCTACAACCCGGGAACAACCTGGGCAGTTCTGTTCTAACCCAGAGAGCCTTGATGAGTCAGAATGAACTCAACAACCAATAGATGGCTGAAAAGGTTTCTATCACATGTTTATAGTTAAATAAATGAAGAATTTAAAAACGGATTTAAATTTTTCTCTTATACTACTCACATTTTTACAGACCCACACACATGCCCAGAATAAAACTTATGTATGTAAGAGTAAGTGTGCATCATGATTACCTGAATAGATAATCATCATAGACAAATCCATGTTGTTTATCTTCTTGTTTGTATACCATGCATTAAAAAAAACCCAGAAAACGTATATGCCAAAAATAGTAACAACCATCATTCCTACTGAGATTATGGAAACTATTTTTCCTTTCCTCTTGCTATATTAAAATGTTTTTTTTTGCAATGCCATACATTGCTTTCATTATCATTAAAAAATAATGATTTGTTTTTAAATGGCCCTCACAAAGCTTCTAGAGTTACAAATGCTTAACCACCTAAAATTACTGGTGTGTAATTTCTGGGTCAAAACAGTTAAACAGGCTGAGCCCCGGTGGCGTAGTGGTTGTGCGCGGGACTGCGGCCCACTGGGATGGAGGTTCAATTCCCACTCACAGGAGCAAAGGCTGGGTCTCCTAATCCCACCACCAGGGCAGTGATGCCTAATAATAATAATTAATTAATTAATTAACTAAAAAAAACAGTTAAACAAACTGCTACTAAACACAATAGAAACCTAAAGAACACACCTATCATGCAGATTTTTTCTATCAACACGATTCTTTTTTTTTTTTTTGCATCACTGCCCTGGTGGGAGTAGGAGGACCAGCCTTGCTCCTGGAGAGCTGCTGCTGGTTTTGAACCGCCAACCCTGTGGGCCTCAGTCCCACACACAATCACTATGCCACCAGGGCTCAGCTCAACACAATTCTTTTAGTCACTCATCTCAGTAAATAGTGTTAGTAAGGATTATTGTGCAGGACGTGAAAAAAACCTTTTCATATTAAACTACACATTTAAATGTTCTTGTCAAAAGGAAAAAAAAATACCAAACCTAGATATGCCATGTGTATCATATTTTTAAATTCTAATAGTTTTATTGACATATAATACAATTCAATGGTTTGAACATATTTAAAAGAGTTGTGGAACTTTGAATATTTCCTTTTTCATGTACTCATTATTAACTGCCCATCGCCTCTTTAGCTCCCCTGCCACAACCCTAAAAACTACTAATTCAAATACTGGATTAAAGTTTTTTAGAAAATTGCTTTAGTTCCACTCCTTTCTGAATTTCTCCAACGTGCTGTTAAAATACCTGCTAAAGCAATATTTTCTCTACATGATTCAAAAAAATGTGCTTTATACAATAGAGGAAAAACTTTTTTTAGCAAAACATATCAGACCTATTTTAATCATGGAAACCCACTAATGTCTCATACAAGAAGGATTTAAAACATGGGTCCTTTAAAATAAGTTCTTTGATTATGAAAATTACTGTTGGTTGATCCATTGTGTCAGATGTGAAGTGAGATTAACTTGTAAGAGTGAGTTTTAAACTCTCAAACATTAAACTGAGTAAATTGAGCTAAGACATGGTTCAAGTGGGATTGAAAGGTTCTGCTTCAACCAAACAGTTTAGATCCATTAGCAATGCAGCTACAAAGAAGGGATATCTTATCAGAAAGCTGTGTAGGCTTGTGGAAAATTAATAGAGAGTGCTAGACCCAATCTTGGTGTAGAATTCCACGGAAGGGATTAGGAAGTGAGGAAAGGTAATTAAGTGGAAAGAGTAGCCGGAAAGGGCTGAAAAGTAAAAGATCAGATGGTCCTGAGGTTGGACCCCTAACCATCTGTTGGCAATCATCAAAATTTATTTGATCTTACATGTATTTACTTTGTAAAAAGGGAAGAAAAAAAATCCCAAATCCCACTCTAATGAATGGATAGGTGAGATATAAGGAGAATGCCCATGGTAGCAGACCTAATTACAGCAGTTTGGAAAAAGCAATCTTCTTCCAACATAGCAAATACAATTCACACAATCTAATTATTCTCTCTTTGTCTTAGTCCCTGACATTAAATTCAGAAAAAGGTGTTCCTGCTTTTTATGGCCTTTTAAAATTTAGTTGGAGAGTTTTGTTTGTAATTTTACCCCTATTGTTTATTGTGTGTTTGTCCCTGGCAAGATGCTCTTAGAAAATTTCTGTAATAGCGTCTATCCAACAGGAAAGTAGATCAGTCACTTACATTTCCCTTCATATCCACGCCAACACCTGTGATGTTTCTAAATATTAAGTGCATCGCTATCTACCTAGGTAATCCACAGAAGAACACTACATTCTTCCCGCAACCACTAGCTCCCTTATCAATCAACAGCCAAGTTCTCCTCCTAAAACTTTCTAAATATTTTGGGACCTCCTCCCGACTTTTCTAGCTGGACTTCCACATTTCCTCCAGATAGTCATGGTCTTTCACCATAACCAACACCATCTCCCTCAAATCCTTCTTCCACAAGATAGCCAAATCATTCTTCTAAAATACAAATATGACCGTTCAGCCTCCTGTTAAAAGATGTCTGTGTTTCCACAGCAGGAGAAATTCTAAAGCAACACCTGGGTGGTGTCTGAACCCTTCACCTCGGTGTCCCCTGCAAGTTCACCTCTTGAGCTTCGCCTTCTCCCCTCACAGGGTATTTATACCTCACAGCAAAACCAGATTGAGTCATTTCTAAAGAAACTACCAATAAATAATTAAGCACTTTTTATTGTCATCCACTCATCCCCTGCCTCAGGCGTGAGTGTTTTCCTCCATCCGTTCAAGCCATACCATGCGTTCCCATTTTAAAATGAGCTGCTTGGATTTGAGACGGCGTGCCTTGCGAGGGAGGCCCAACCCAGACGACAGGGGCAGCTGTCAGGTGGCAGCACTGTACAGGCAGCCTCTGCGCAGCTCGGGCAACAGGTACATCATCACATCTCTGAACACATATTAGTATTGCCGGCCAGCCAGGCAGCATGCGCTACACTGGAGAGCTGTGTATGTCCCTTTATTAAAAAATGATTGAGACAGTGTCATGCTTTGTCTGGTGTCATCTCTCATGTACCTGGTGACACACTTTTAACATGCCGGATATTTGAAAGCTTTATCAGAAAAGATGGGCTGCCTCAAATCAAAGGTTATATTTCATTTAGTTCTGGGGGTGCTTGAGGAAAATAAATGGCTATCAGGTTTTCGCCTTTAAAGTTACATTTGCATCGCAGATGGACTATTTAACAGTTCACATAATCAATAAAATGACTGTTTAAGTACAGAAGGTGTTAACACAAGAGCCGGATATCTGAGGAAGCGGTTTCCTTCTGAGAATTCACGTCACGCTTGCTTACTTACATTTGTTCATTATGAAGCATCTTTTCTTGAAAACTGAAAAAAATAAGGAGCTGGGTAGTATTAAAAAGTAGGTAGTTCTCCAGCATGAAGTCCATTTCCTTGGTAAGCAAAAATAGTCTCTCTTGGAAAGGATAATTATTTCCCACCATTGCTTGACCCCACCCTTACAAAAATGCACGATTCTAAATTGTGTAAACTGATTTAAAATGAAGATTCATCACCATGTCAGGGGCCAACAAAGAAATATTTTATAATATTTTAAATGAAATGAGCATTAAACTAGCAAAATATGAACACTCTTATTTTTTTAATGTACATTTTTCTTAACTAGAAAGAAAAGATCTATTTTTATTTCTTTACTGGGCAGTCATTTTAGACTACATGTATTTTAAGTGCTTTATTGATACATAATTGACTTATAATAAACTGCATATATATGAAGCATATATCTTAATAAGTTTTGAAACTATGAAACTATAATTAAACTGAGATAAGACGGAACGGAAGAAGTAAGAAAGTAGGGGGAGGTGCTTATATGCCACATTGAAAAATTAGAAATAAATAAAGAAAATCACCAACTCCTACCTATAGTAATGAAAATAATCACAATTAACACTTCCTGACATGCCCTTCAATCTTATACAGATATGAAAGCATATATATATAGAATACCTTTTTGTTTCGATGAGATTATAGTGAAGCCATATATATCATGTTGTATTTTACTCCTTTTCAACTAAAATTTTAATGAACATATTTCTACATTTAAAAAAACCTTCCTAATGATAATCTTAACATGAAGAGCTCTTCAAATAGTTCTTGGGAAAATTCCATTAGTTTTTAATTTCATTTGTCCATGAAATTTTCAAAACTCATATATATATAGTTTATTTAGTTAAAAAATTTTAATTTACAAAAAAATAAACACCTATAGTCAAGGTAATATACTCACTATTAAAACTCTAAAATGGATTTTAATCCACATATATGAATCAGAATATATACATAAGTATATATATATACATGCTTTGTGCTAGAATACTAATCAAACTGTGTTATTTTGTATTCTGTTTTAAAGGTATTTTGTAATGGATATTTTATATGCTTATAGTTTTTTTAAAATAGTTAAACAAAAGGAGAAATGAATTAATAAGCAAATTACTACTGAGTAATGCAAATAAACAGTATTAAAATTCTGGAGCAATATTCTTCTGGACAAATATAGATAAAGCTACATTATTCTTTAGACTCTATTTCAATCAAAATTTGATATTTGCATTTTTCTATGTTACTAAATTTTCTAAGAAATAATTCCTAATAACAAACTACATCTATTCTTTTTGACACCATTATGATTTTTTTCTTTTTACATTTTTCGATCAATTCTATAGCTAAAATTCTCACTGCATTGAAATTTTGTAATCCTTTAATCAGACATTTAATTACATGCTTTTTAAATGCTCATAGGGCTTTTAACACATTGTTATGCTATTCGGTCAATTCTCTAGGCTATAAATGTTACATTTAGATTTATCACCTACTTTTTGGTGATTTTTGATTCAGACATTTTCAACATTTTCCTTTATTGTTTTTTTCTTTGCCTTGTTGTTTAGGTTAAGCATCCTTGTCTAGATTTTAAATTTGATTTGATTTGATAATTTGCCTTTGTCACATCTGGAATACATTTGGAAGACGGTGTGAAGTCACCAAGCATCCTTCCACATGGGTTTGAAATGGCATATTTATCACATCATAAATTTCTGTGTATACATTTGAATTTAAACCCGTGCTGGGGGAGTGGTGAGAGCTGCGGTTCAATCTTCGGGCTTTTGTTCCCTTTGTGTTTGTTTAGTTAAATGTGTCGGTGATTGAGGATTTTTTTTTAAACAGTCCATAAAGTGCTGTTATTGAAGACTTACGTTTCAATTGATTTGCACACACACATATATTTATTTTTCCTCTTCAGATTTGTAATCTCTCTAGGCCATAAAAGCTTTTTGTGAGGAGAAAAAAAGAAAATAAAAGCATAAGGAAGCAACAAAAATGATCTGATTCGCAGTACCCAGCAACCAGCAATAACATTTTAGCATATTTAATTGCAAATTGGTCCCTCCCCGCCTTTTGACGACGCTACAAGAGATGTAAATATTTTCTGAAGGTTTCATACAGAGGTGTGCAGCCTCCTGATAGAAATTTAAATTGTTTGATCACGCTGAAAGGCTTTATTCTTGTGTGGGGTTTGAATCTATATGTTTAAAAGACACTAACCGTATGAATTTTGGACTCGGAACACAAGTAGGTTTCCTTACTCATTAAAATGGAAATTCTCCATTTCCACCAGCGGGTGGCAACCTCAACATATGCACCGCGCGGTGTTTTCCAGGGGCTGTTGCAAGACAGGGAGAAAAGGACCTAAAATGTCTGACCAGCGGCCTGGAGGCAGGCAGCTGTGAATCCCCTGCAGATGGGGGTTCAGAGGGACCAGGAAAGCCGCAGTAACAATCAGGAGAGAGCCGCGTTAGCTTACTCCAATGTGGATTGGTGAAAATCAAGGGGCCGTGTTAAAATCTACTCCTCATGTCCTCTCCCACCCATCTAAAAACACCCTCTTTTACATATTTCCAGAAAGGATTCGAGTTTGTCTAACCAACACATTTCTATCATGAAGACTTGCTGTAAAGCAAAGTAAATGAGAGCGTCTTTCTGATGGGAAAGCAAGCAGGGGTGTTTGCAAAACCTTTTCCAGGAGCCAAGCCTGTCAGGAGCTGCACAGGAGAAGCGGGGAGGGTCTTTAGGGCTGGAGACTCCATCTGGGAAAGTCCTTAGGAACCAGGCTCACACGCTGCGGCCCTGCCCTTCTCTTTTAGAAAGAAATGTGAACATAGTAAAATGTAAGTAATTGATTTCTTAAGTGGGAAACTCAGTGCTTCCTAACATCTGATCGTGAGAGGAGTTGTTGGTGTTTTCATGAAGAATGTGGTTTCAGAGTGTTTAACTTTGACTCCCCGAGCCAGTATGGTAGACATGTGTAATTTTTAATCCCGCCCGTAAACCATACTGTTTCTTGAACACAGGAGATTTTAAAAGAAGCGGTTACATCATTTGCGTGAGAGAGAACTGACGAAGTTTGGAACAGTCTGAAGCACGTGGCAGGGCAAGCAGCCAGGTTGTTGAATTGGCCCATCTGTGGGCCACTTGCACTCCACCGGAGGGCCTGGACCTCTGAAGGGACAGCCAGCTTCCAGCTCCCCAACCCTTCTGACCCCTGGAACCAGCGACCACGGAAGTGAGGGAGGGCAACTTAACCAATAGAGCTCCACCACCACCACCACCCTAACCCACCCCCCACCCCCAGCCCCCAGCTCATCTGAGTAGATACTGCCTTGTAGGACTAATATGCCAACCAGAAAAACAAAGTCCTCACAGTCAAGGCTAAGGATGTCTAAGAAAAGTGTGCCCACTCATAGCACCTAAACCAGGTCTAGCCCCAAAGGATTTGTGTCACAATTTAGATAACAGAACAACTGCAGACACCAAAACCTATCTAGTAGCCCCTAACCCTGAAGAGTGTTGCTTTTGCTCCATGACAAAAGCCAGCTCTTTTAACCATCTCTCATCTAAGCAAAAGTTTCTAAACCCTCCCAGGATAAAGACAACCACCCCACCTCCCGCCCCGCTTGCTTCTGGGCATCAGTCTCATTTTCTAGGTGCAGGTTTTCACAAGGTCAGGCCTGCAGCTAAGACATGAACCATGTGGAATGCAGCGTGACTCTGAGGCACCGGACACTCTCTCCTTGTTAATGCAGTCCTTCAACTCTTTACTACTATCCTAGGGCATTGAGTCAATATTTGCCAGGGGTCAGGTGACTGGGAAAGGCACTAAAATAGACAGCACATGCTCTTAAAGATGATTTAAGTGATAGTCAGGCGATTTGAAAGAGATTAAAATCAACCCATAAATGTTAAATGAGCAAATGTATGACGGAGGACCCAAACGGACAATTCGGATCCAAAAAGATGTGGTAGCCCAAAGTTAAAGGAGGTGTCGTAGCAGAAAGGAATTAACAGCTACCCTTCACCGTGAACTTACTTGGTGGCAGGCTCTGCGCCACATATTCAGTAGTATGATCTCATTTAATCTTCACATCAACCCTGTGAGTTAGATACTATTATTTTTCTCCATTGACATGGGAGAAAACCAAATCCTAGAGCTATTAAATAACTGGTCCATCTGGGCACAGTCAGTGGGAACTGGGAAGATGTTATTTTCCAACCTAGACAGCCTAACTCCAGAGTTGACCTCTTCACACCACTCAGCTATTACCTTCTCCCTTCACAATGGTGGGACCAACAGCCCCAGCCATGCTCCTCACCCTACAAAACAAATTAGAAATGTTTCATTTAGCTCGGTTCATAGTGGTTACCCTCTAATCTGCAGGAGCTGGCCCTTCCGGACTCCCCTTCTAATGCAAAGCCCTGTGCACCGGCCATAATGAAGCGCTCTGAAGCGTTGTCACATCAGGAAATAGACTAAAGCTGCGTCCACTGTATCTGTGGAATTCACCCCTTGCCGGCAGGTTAGGGCTTGGTGAAAATGAGCAGCGTAAACATCACAATCATCCGTAGTAAAAGACTTATGAAAAGAGTTTATATTATAATTCATTTCAGATTCGAGGTTAGTTAACATGGATAATTCAAAGCAATATCATTTTCATGCAAACAACAAGCAAGACAGTATGCCTATGAGGTGCAAGGCGCTGCAATAGATACCCCGCAGCTCTTCACTGTGGGGCACTGGAAGATGTCAGTGGGTGTGTGGAAGCTGGTATATGGTTTAAGACTTTTCATTCTCACCTAAATGGTGAACTCTAAGCACATAGGTGACTCTCTAGTGACAGAGGTAATATGGAAAATGCTGTACAGAATCAAAAGGAAAGAAAGACTTCAAAAATAGTTGAAAGGATTTATAATAATCAAAACCCAGTCAATTTGGATCTACCATGACAATATCCACTACCCTGGAGAAAGGTGCTCTGAATAATCATGAAGCAGAAGGCATTGAAGAAAGGGAGACTTTGGTGCTTTCGAACTGTTATTTGGGGAGAGGGAAGAAAACACAATTTTGTTAACAAGTATACAAATCATTCCCACTAGACTAATAAAAAATTGAGAAAGCTACTTTAAAAAAAAATCTTATGTCCTTTGTTAAACAATTTAAACATTTATCTAGACAATTACTATACTTAAGGATCCAAATTCTGCATCAAATATATTCTGCCTCCAGCTGACCATGAAATATAATCTCTACAGCTGGGTGGAGGATAAACAAAGTTTAACCATTCGTGCAGAACAGGCAATGAGGATAGAAAGCACATTGCCCTGGGATTTGGCCCAAGCAGGTGTCAGCAGCCTCTGTGAGATGACTGCCAACTCTTTATTTCTTCACTCATGGGACAGGAAGAGGGAAGGATATGAGTATCTTTAAGTCAGAGGATGCTGATATTCTTTGAATCAGTGAGGCTAATTCTAGCAGCAACCAGAAACCCTGTGAAAAAAATGCCCCCGTTTTGTTTTCTGCTCCACGAAAATGTAGGGGTTAGGATATCCCCTTCAAAGAGCCTCACTTCCCACAATCAGCAGCTATTGCTCCTAACGCTTGCTCAGACTCTTCAGGAATTTCTTTTTATAATACAAACACCTCTAAAACAGGCTACGCCTTAAAGTTAGTGCTACAGAAACCTAAGTGAGGCTGAGTGCCAGTTAACAGTCTGGCCTCATTCTGAAGGTCCCCCAAAAGAATAAGTCCAGTCTGTGTGTGTGTCGAGTTCTGTGGGAGGAGGAGTAGGGGGGCAGAGACAGAGGACATGGTGAGTGTTGTTGATGAAGATAGCAAGTCGTTCACTATTTTCTTACTGTAATTCCATTTTCCTACTTAAATATGTGAAGAGTTCAGTGGAAAGTTGTTCCAGAATCGTATGGGAACAAGCACACCTTACTCCATTCACATTATATATAGTTATTTATACTACTGGGTGAATCAGTAACCAAGAATAATTGAGTTGTGACCAAAAGCAGAGAACTGTATGCAGGATTTATGAGCACAGTAAGCAATGAAGTTTAGTTTAGCCCTAGTTTGCTGGAAATAGAATATCTTACTATTTACCTACTTACTCACTGGAGTGAAGCGGAGCAAGATACTTTTCCCAGGGTCATTATAATAAAGAGTTTCAAGGGCACTCTGATCAATGAAGGCACATTCAGTGTTTATTTCTTATAGGTATATCTCCATTTGCTGCGTTTTCTTTAGTTTGACTAGTTTGACCCTTCAGAAATATTCTTACATTTGTACATAAAGGGATAGAGATATTAAGTAAGATTAATGATAGAAAATGAGCAGAGACTGCTAACCATCTTCATAATTTGATTAGGTCTGTCAAAAAAAGAAAACCACCTTCAAACTCTCACCAGACTCAAACTTTAGCCTATTTTCTCTGGGTCTTCACTTTCCAACAACATCTGTAAGACGTTTTCCAGCTGTTGCTGAATGGCTAGGGCCCATTTCCTGCTTCTTTAAGTTAAATTGTATAGCTCTCCTTGGGGAACTAGTCACATCTTTTCCCTCACTCCTTCCCAACTCTGAATCCAACAGGGTATACCAGCCCAGTCTCTTGCCTGTTAGAGCAACAGTTTCCCACAAGCCCTTGGGGTCAAATTTGCTTCATCCTTAAGGATGGCTCCCAGAACTTGTGTGTAAAGTTCCAGGGAAGCTGTCTCCTTCCTTTTTGATCTGGACTTGAACCATGGAGGACTTAGACCTGAAACTAACTCCAAAAATAGTGGAATACTGGAATGTTGTCCTGGTGATATTACTTGAGTACTACATCAACCCCTAAAATCTGTTACGTAGGCTGAGCCACGGTGGCGTAGTGGTTGTGCGCGGGACTGCGGCCCACTGGGATGGAGGTTCAATTCCAGCTCACAGGAGCAAAGGCTGGGCCTCCTACTCCCACCACCAGGGCAGTGATGCCTAAAAAAAAAAAAATCTGTTACATCAATTAGTATATTTATATTCTTCAGCTATGTAGAGTTAAGCTTTCTTTGACATGAAAGCAGAGGAGGTCAGTTTGATTGCTTCTTCTTATCCCATAAAAATGACTATATCCTTTGTAAGTCTAGTCCCTAAGTAGGTCTATTGAATGGTTAATAAAATACAGTATTTCCTTGACCCTAGTGCAGATTTTTCTCAAGTTTTATGTCAAAAGGAACTTTGAGGATTAAATGATGATGTATTTGGCATTGCTTGGATATAGACAAACGTGCCCCAGTAAAGGCAGAGTTTTCTTTTCATCAGGTTATGACCTTGCTGTTTGCATTGGGATTACACTTGACAGTTGCACATTGATTTCATCCCAGATCCAAAGTTTCATTTAAGGTGCTTTCAAAGTGATGACATTATGGAATGAAGGGTTATTGTGATGGCTTGAGATAAAGATGACCTGGCACAAGTTTAGACAATGAAATTAAAGACAATAGAAATTGCCAAATCTTTTAAAATAGAACATCAGGTTTTCAAAGCTGGGAATAGTTGGTGCAACCAATTCATGCTTCTAGAAGGCCAGCTGTCAGAACCCCCACCCCAGTAGTTGTCAGACATATTTGGCTGACTTTTAAGAGCAAGTATTTAAGTACCTGGAATATTTAATTCAATTAAAAATAGAAAGAAAGTATAATTTTAATTAAATAAGAGATGAAGACAAAATTCTAGAGCTATCCAATGTCATATTCGTGATCCTAGACTTGTTAAAGAAGTCACTGGCTCCGGAACTGTGTAATATATGACTGTGCCCATAAATGGGAAGGACTCAGAAGAGTCTTTAGAAATCCAATGGGAAATGAGTGTGGGTGAATACTTACAATGCTAAAAGAAAAGGTTAAATGTCATCCTTTACTTGTGTTTATTCACATATACTCTAACCCCAAACCCACTGCCATCATGTGGGTTCCAACTCAGCCAGCAGGTAGGACAATGGAGAGTCTCTGAGAGGGTTGATCTTTACAGGAACAAGCAGCCTCCTCTGTCTCCCAAGTGAGAGAGCTGGAGGAGTTTCAATAGTGGCCCAACGACTAACCCACAGGATCACCCATGCTCAAATTTTTTTCTTTTCTACTTTTTAAAATACTGTTTTAGCACTCCATTCCACCCTGTAGCTCAGCCAGAAGACATTGGACTCTGGCCCTGTGAGTGGGAAAACCACATTCCCCACAACTTAGACTCAAACTTCTTTCCTAATGGCATTCCTTCTTGTTCCTGGGCCAAGAAGCCCACCATTCTATCTTGGGCTTTGTCTCTTGCTTCTGCTGTTGCTGCTCCTCTGCCCCTTCTCTGCAAAAGCTAACAACTTCACACTACAGCAACCTTGATCCCAGTTACCTCAAAAGGTAAGCAGATTCAAAATAAGCAAGCATGAAAAATTTTGGATACCACAATTTAACAATTAGATACATGATGGATAGATACATACATACATACATACATAGAAAGGCATGGCATTATTGTCGTGGGTCATCAAGGAGATGCTGTTGCCCCACCGGGGCTTCTTTACCTATATGCATATATACAGGTGTATACTCACATACATTTATAAGTTTTCGTGTAAATGAGCAATAGAGCTAGATAGTACTTTTCAATGTCACAAAGGGCATGTGGGTGTGTATATGTCAAAATGTAAACCCTATTTTCTAACATAAATAAAACTTAATAATCATGATGGGAAGTTTCAATAACTTTTTATAGTAAACATATCCTGTTCATTGTGCACAATATAATAATTTAAACAACTAAGGGAGAGTGGATGGGGGAGTGTAAGGTAAAAACATGAAAGAATAATAAACAGGGATTTTTAAAAATGAAACTCTTGGGCTGAGCCCCGGTGGCGTAGTGGTTGTGCGCGGGACTGCAGCCCACTGGGATGGAGGTTCAATTCCAGCTCCACAGGAGCAAAGGCTGGGCCTCCTACTCCCACCACCAGAGGGCAGTGATGCTCCCCCTCAAAAAAACAAACAAATAAAACTCTTAAAATTATCTTTGTATGGGTATTACATCTTTACCAGGAATGCCATGCTAAAATTGTGGAAATATAAATCATAAAGCTCTTAATCACAATTCCAAAATGCATAAAGTTCTGAGAATCAAAGTAATTTTCAAATTCATTTAGCAGCAAAATGCAATTCAAAGACAATGGATGACAGTGATAACCCAAAACCCGTTTGCAAAGTCCCCATGGGTATTAAGCCTCCATGGAACACTGACACAGGTCAGGGAAGTAAATAGCCTTGTCCACAGACAGAGGGCATCAGGAAGTGAATTAATGGACAGAATTAAGTGAAATTTTAAAACCTTTTTATTTTCCCCCATTTTTAATTTGTCCTAGTTTCTATAAAGTTCAGTTTCTTTGGGATTAAGTTTTCCTGTGTTCTACTTTCTTATGGTTGTTGGTTGTTGGGGTACTTTTTGGTTTTTGTTTGGGCATGTGTTGTTTACATGAAATGCAGGGTGGCAGGTCTACCTTTAGAGACAGCAACTAGACTAATTGTTTCTTAGGGTTGTGGCAGGGAGGCTGAAAGGAAATTGGGAGCTAATAACAATCAGCACAAAAGTGAAGAAAATGTTTAAAATTGATTGTAATGATGATTGCACAACTCTCGTTAAGATATTCAAGAATGGTCTGGCACATCAATAAAATGCAATGCAATTGTCTGGCATGTTAAAATGCAATGTGGATCCAAACGAAATCATTTAGCAGCAAGTTTATCTGAACAAATAAGGCATACATCATAACAAATGATGGATCACATTTCAAAGAATGAAAATTCCAGAACACTTAATTATGCTCATGCAGAAACTCCACATAGACCAAGAGAATGCCATTAGAACAGAGCAAGGAGATTCTGAGCAACTTAACATCAGGAAAAGTGTATGTCAGGGTGATAGCCTTTCCCCACACTTAGTCTGGAAGGTGAGCAATCACCCAAGAAACTGGACTGTTTGCAGAAGAATGAGATTTGGATGGGAGGGAGAGTTGTTAAGAAGCCACCATATGCAGATGACATAACTTGCTTGCAACAAGCCAAGAGAACGTGAAGAACTTGCTGATGAAGATGAAAGACTGCAGCTTTTGATATGGCTTGCACCTCACCAGAAAGAAAACCCAAATCCTTACAAATGGGCCAATAAGCAACATCATGGTAAGTGGAGAGAAGTTTTGAAATTGTGGCAGGTTTCATTTACTTGGATCCACAATCAATGCTGAAAGACTCAGCAGTCAAGCAATAAAATGATATCCTTCTTAAGACAAATCTGTGCAAAAGATCTGCTTAAGCGAAACTGTTAAAGGACAAAGATGCCGCTTTGAGGACAGAGGTGCCCCTAAGCCAACACATGGTATTGCAGTCAACTTAAATGCATACAAGAGCTAGAAGGCAGACCGAAGAATTGATTTCTCCTTGACCTCGCACTAACAAGGGGGGCGCGGGGGGAGTAAGTAAGGCAATAAAAGGTGGTTACCAGAATATGCATCCAAGAAGGCTGAAGAGGGTTTGCTGCCTAGCAAGAAACAAGTGGGTGGAATATTTAAAGACCACTGCCAAGAGCACAAGGTATTCAATGGAAGTTAGGCAAGTGGGGCCCTTCATTTGAGTGAGAATATCCTTACATCAGCTGATCTCATTAATTCAAAACCACCTGCCACACAGGGGAAGAACTACGAAGCTTTTCACTTGCACAATCTCACAACCACCCCCCATCCCCAGGGCAGTTCTGTCCTAGATACACAATAGGCTCACAGAATTGACTCAATGACAGTGAGGTATTTTTAGGTTTGGTTTTGAGGATCCTTGAAAACATCTGGCTGGATATTTAACTGGCTGGAAGAAAGTGTTCCTGGCACCCATCCCTGTGGGTTTCTTAGCTCTTCACACTAATAGTCTCGTCTTTCTCCTGAGGAGCGACCAGTGCTTTCAAAGTGTTGACCTTGTGGTTAGCAGCCTGGCTCATAATCTTCTCATCATCTGTTTTGGAGAGGGACCTACGATGTCCGAGACAAAGAACTGGGAGTAGATTGCATTGTCTGGATCTGCGGTCCTTGCACAGGAACCTCCTACACCAGTGTGAGATGGATGTCAAGACACCTGGAGAGCTTCAAAAAAATTCTGGGAGCACAAACACTAAAAGGAGACCAGGACTTCTTCGTAAATTGTGAGTCAACAGAGAGAGAGAGAGAGAGAGAGAGAGAGAGAGAGAGACTATACCCCTAGAGCTGGGGCCTGACTTAGATTTGGATTTACAGCCTCCAAAACAATGAGGGAAGACATTTCTGTTTGTTAACACCGTACGCTGGTGGTGCTTCTGTTATAGCAACACCCAATAGCTAAAAGAGATGGAGCCAGGGAGTTCATTGTCCTACATGCCAGGGCCCTGTGGCCGAGGGAATCCTCACTGGGCTGTGACCACCAGCTGTGCCACCGGAGAAAGATGGGCTTTGTACTCTTGAAAACAGGCAGGCTTGGAAACTTACTGGGCTGTTCTCCCCTGTCCTAAGAGGTCACCGTGAGTTGGCATCAACTCCATGGCAGGGAGAGAGTTTTGAGAGTCTTTCACACTGGCTAGTTTTCGACATTTCATGTGAGCAGGTATCGTATTAACCCTTAAGAGGGACTGGCTAAAGCTATAGATTGTAATCTCTAGAGCAACCACTTTGTCTGGGTTAATAATCTCCTAAACACAAGATCTCCATCTTTATCTTCTATCATGAATCACTTGTCAGAGATAATGACTCCAATGAACATGATGAAAATATTTTGTGAGGTCTTTTGAGTCAAGTCTTTTGAACCGATCCTTGTCAGCAGCACTGCTCGAGTGACTGTCACGTGGGGTGGTGATTCGTGGTAGTGCACACTCTCTGCCCCCACCATGGACCACACAGAAGCATGGCTTCACTTAGCTTTACTTACAGAGTCAATGTGTGGCAAAAGAGCTGCTAATTGCTTAAATGCATTCTTTCTTTCTTTCTTTCTTTCTTTTTTTAAGGCATCACTGCCCTCTGATGGGAGTGGGAGGGCCCAGCCTTGCTGCTGCTGGATTTGAACCACCAAGCCAGTCGGCCACAGTCCCGCACTCAACCACTATGCCACCGGGGCTCAGCCCAAATGCATTATTCCTTAGAACATTAATATGGATCGTTGTTCTAGAATACTAACAACAAAACTATTTTGTAAAGTCTTTCTACAATGGATTTCAACATGGTTAGTGATAACATTATTAGTAAGTGGGCAGAAGCCCTTTTCTCCAGCTTTCCTTCCATTACAACTTCATTCTTTAAAGAGTTATTGATACAGGTTCACAAATATTAATTTCCACAATCTTGTAGCTAAAGCTCCAGAAACTTTGAAGAAATCAGTGACTAGGGGAACCCTGACAGCCACAAAAGCAATACTTTGTAGCAGGTGCACATAAATCCACATAATTTGGAGCTTCGTTGTTACTGAGTATTAATGACAGCTCTGACTAGCACCTACAGAGGCTCAAATAGTAAATTATCATAGAGGTTTGGTCTTGTAGGCACCCTGATACAAGTAATCTTGGTTTATGAAAAGTGTTTTGGTTGTTGTAAGTAACCACAAAGGTATTTTTATAGAAAGGAAGAAATTTCTGCCTGGGGTCACTTCCTCTCACAATGTTGCCTAGTGACGCCACCAATGCCACCGGCAATTGTTCACATACAAATAAATGATGATGATTCAACTCTCAGCACGACAGCGGCATACAGTAAAAGCATACTAAATGCTATTTTACTATAATTTGTCTTCTTAATGATAGTTTTGGAAGACACTAATACAATCACCATCTCCAAGCCATCTGTGACTAATCAATTTATACTTAAGAGCATGGATTTAGAGAATACACTGACTAGCTCTGGACACCTCTCAATTTATTTGTGTTTCAAATGAGATCATGATAAAGTTAATTTCACAGTGTCATCAAGATTAAATTTAAAATGTATGCACTGTTTAACACAATAGTTGACATGTAGAAAGTAATCAATAACTATATTCTTGTATACTTGTAATGTTGATGATACTTAATATAATTTAAGTATTTATAATCCATGCATAATCACATACATGTCAATTATGTACCAGTCAAAATATCTGATGAACCAGACTATATTTTCCCAACCTTGGTAGATCACTGAGTTGTGTAACTCTGCCGAGTTATGAAAGGCTTCCTAACCATTTATTCTGTGGTCACTATATTAAAACACAAAAATAGCAAGACTGGGTGTACTACTCTTTCATGTGAAAGACTAACCATGTAGGTCAAGGACCCTTCTAAACCGCAGGACATGCTTGTGTTGGGAATTCCAAATGTTGGGGTTGCTCTATCTTCTACAGTGACTTGCAGCCACTCTTAATCAAACACATTAGTATTTTTCAAAAATAGATTATGAAAATTTACACTAAGTGAGATAAATAACATCTATAAATTGCTTCAGATCAGTTCAAGTCAGGTCTCGCCACTCAATGAGTTTGTTACAATGCATACCTATCTCTCACAGAGCTATTCAACTGTAGAATTGCAAATATGATGATGAACCAGGGATAGCAAATCCTTACACTGAACTTATCATGGGCAAGGCATAGCTTAAATGCTTCCTCTGCAGCCTGGTCAATGCATACACTATGTCTCTCATGTAGGCACAATTAGTATCCCCATTTTTTAAAATGAGGAAACTGAGGTGTGAAGTATTTAAGTCATTAACGCAAAAATCACATAACTAATAATGCACAGGACCAGAATTCTGTTCCAGAGCGCATTCCTGAACTCCCTTGCTATGCTGACTCTCTGAAACCCCACTTAAGTCCTAGTTATCCATCAAGCCACACATTTAAAGGTCATCCTAAATAACTATTTCTAAATTCAGCAGGATAGCAGGCAGCTTCCAGCCACAGGGTCCGTTAAAACTGGTGGGAAACTTTGCTACTTCGTGTGCACTCTTGCACTGTGAACAGGAATAGAAAATCTGACTTGAAGTGCCAATATGTATGATCCCCACCAATGGGTACCAATAACCACGTTTTTCTCTCTGCCATACTGGCAGTGAAAGAAATAGCAGGGGGTGCGAAAGTGGTGGGGGAGGCAAGTGGAATGGAAAATAACCTGTGAAAAGCAATCAAATCCCAAATGGGTAGCCTTTTCTCATTGCCATGCGCTCATCCTTTCCCTTGGGAGAACAAGGTGACAAGTTATTTGAGCTCGCCCAGAAGTCACATTGCATTGAGTCTCCTAGATCTCTTCTTGAGGAATTATATAAAAGTCACATTAGAATGCTGGTGATTGATTTAGAACATTTCTCACCTCTGAATCACTCAATGTATTAAATGCAAATTGAAAAGCTTTACCAGAATTTTCTATATCTTAAATTCAATTACAAACATGTCCTGGCTTCTCTGGAGTCCCAATAGTAACTGTAGCAATCATTACCTTTTGTTTGAATATCAAGTGATCGGCATTTTCCAAATTAGGTTTCTTTATAGGGATATAGAAACCATACTTTTCAAATGTCTTCTGTTTAAGTGATTGGATTTGTAGTCTAGGATATTACTTTTGAAAATGTTTTTTTTTTTCAGTCAGGTGTTCTCATTGTTAGTCAAAGAAATAAGGTATTCATTGTGTCCCTTGCCATCTCAGATATAGCCAAATCTAGACTATGTCTGTCAGTTGAAAATCATTTTAATTATATGTCTATATTCCTGTTGGAAGACTCTCGCCTTATTTTATACTCTTGTTTTCCTATTCTCATTTCATGTCTTGGGCCCCCAGGTAATCACAGCTTTGGCTTACTTTTGAAAAACAAGTTTAGTGAGATTAGATTTGATTCTCCTTGGTGAAAATGTCAGTTCACAGTAATATTGTATTTATGGTATTCAGAGCACACACAGAAGGCAAAGAAAGTGAAGAACCAAAACTAGTGCAACCAGGTACTTATTTCCAAAAGAATGGAAATGCAAAGTTAGCTGGACTTATCCTGAAAGATCTGAAAGACAAATGAAACTGTAACAGTAAGAGAGCAGTCTCTAGACTCCTGCAGGTGAAGCCTACCTTCAAAAAGAGCCAAAAACAACAACAACAACAACAACAAAAAACCCACCCTCAAAAAACCCTTCAGATCAAAGAGGAACAAATGGAAAAGGACAGAACTATAAAGATAAAACTTTCAAATAACTTAGTAAGCCCTATTATCTCTTTCCTGAAGGGCACAAGGCCCATTACAGCTTCCTTGGGACAGTGAAATATTCTCCTCATTGCAGAATGGAACCAACAGTCCTCCGTTATGGGTGATCACAGCAAGGTTAAGTAAGCTAAGTGAATCAGGAAGAGATGGCCAGCAGGGATGTCTGTCGACAAGGCAGAAAAGAGCTCTTCTCCTGGTTTTACCAAAGGCAATCATATTAAGGTAAGAGACACTTTCAATCAACTCAGAAGAAAAGGCTATTATCCCAGAAACTGGCCCACCACCACCCGCCTCCACCACTTATTTTTTCCCTTTTTTCCCACCTGGTTACAATTAAGCATCACAATTAAGAAGAAGGAAAGTGGCGTGTAAGGGCCATGTGCTCTCAGCACCTTGATAGGCACTTTTCTCAAATGCTGGCATGTGCTGTGATTTAGATGTCTTCTCTCCTTTTGTTCAAACAGAAAAGCAGAGTCCCTTGGTCACCATCACCAAAGCTGAGATTCAGACACACATCTGTGTGATTTCAGAGCCTAAGTTCTTGCCATGTGTTTGGAAACTAGCCTCCAAGCAGGTTCCCTCCAACTGACTCTTCGCAGAAACAGAAGCTCATTCTCTTCTTCCGCGGTCTGGATTCTCTTTCAATCTCTTTAAAGATGAAGGCAGATGTAAACAAACATAGGGAAAGACATCGAAAACTGGCCATTAGATATGACTTTTCCTGGAGGCCAATCAGACGCAACCCATCGCAGCATCCAATTTGACTTACAGTGGCATGTCACATTGATCTGCGCCATTCAAGATACCCCCTGGCTTCAGCTACGGAATGTAGAGGGCCGGGCCTAACCGGGGTTACGGGCATTCCATTCAGAGTGCAAAGAGGCCGCCAGTCAGTGTCTCTTCTCCTCGTCTACATTCCACAATTTTTCCCAGTTTCCTTTGGAAAACAGCCAATTCTCTGTTTTCCATAAACTCCGTCTTACTCAGTTTTTTTAAGCTGCCAGCCTTCTCAGAATTCTTAAAATTTCTGTGTGTTGCTTACATTCACAACTTGAAACTCAATACAAGTCATCTTAGAGCAAATGTCAAAAAAGCAGACTTCTCCTTCTCCCAGAGACTAGCCCCAGAAGGAAGACGGGCCTTACATAGTTAAACGGAGCCATGCCATGAATAATGAGAAGATACCTAAGAGAGAGATGAAAATCTCACAGGCCAGTAAAGTTGATTGCATCCTGAGATGCATTAAAGAATGTTTATTTAGCCAATTCCCTTTGTTCTGATCTCATGTTCATTAAGTAACTTCAGGTTATTATTGGACACCTCAAGTGCAGTTGTCTGCGGGGAAAGGTAGTCCTGAGACTATAGCACTCAGCTGCTTGTGACGACTCTGTTTCTCATGGAAAATTAATAAATTGGCGCTGAATTTTAGACACAATGTTGTGAGCTTGGTTTATGTGCATCTGTCACTTAGCACTGCCGCCACCCTTGAGGGCAGACAGACACTTCAGATTTCCAAGACGAGACAAGCTCCGAGCCAGGCATTTACTGTGATAAATTACCCAAAGTAAGGAACTTTCGGGGTTCTGTGAAGTACCGAAAAAACCCAGCTGCTGATCTGGCCCTAGCAACGTGCCCCTCCCTCACACGCTGGAGTCTGTCTTCACATTTCTATTACTTCTGTGTTCCAGTGTCAACGATCGAAGCCCGCTAATTATTGGCAGGCTAGTCAGCCTTATGCCCAGAAATCTACCACAAACAGAACATACTCTTCACATCTAATTGGGAGGGAAAAAGCACTTTTGCTGGTTTCTCAGCTCCATTTTATGTCGATTGTCAATTGCCACTTTTAGCCAGAAAAGTAAAATTAAAAATGAGAAAGTCCATATCCACCACCCTCCCTCCTCACCCCAACAACATCAGATGGTACATAAAAAATACCACTTTGAAAAAAATACTTCAGACTTACATGTTTTTTTCCAATTTACTATCCATGTTTACTTTCCCTTGTTTTGATAGGGAAATACAATTTTTTTTCAGGGCAATTTTTCTCTGTCTTGAACATCTGAAAGCAGACAGATTTGCAAATCCATCAAGGTAGAGTACTGTAAATACACTTTATTCATGTTTACCCATGTTATCTAGGGAATTGTTTGCTTTCCCCACTGTTTCTGGGGAAGAAGGTTTGTGAAAGCTCAGCGTTACAGGACTTCTACAAACAAGAGCAATATAATTTCGTGACAGTCAACATGAAGAAGCATTTCCTTATCAGTTTCCAGATGCATTTTAAACCAAAACTGATATTTATTGCATGCTCAGCACAGATAAATGCATGCCCTAATAAGCATGCTCAGTCCAGAGAAAATCCCTGAGTTTGTATCTGTGGAAATGGCCCATTTAAAGTAGGTGTCCTATGTTTGTCTGTAACTGTTCAGGAAAAGAGATGGACCCTCACTTTTTCCTCATGCTTTGTTTTGTTTTTCTTTTTTTTGGGGGGGGGGGGCATCACTGCCTCTGGTGGTCGTGGGCACTACCTAGTGCTGCTCCTGAGAGCCGCCGCTGGATTTGAACCACCAAGCCCACGGGCCGCAGTCCTTCACTCAACCACTTACGCCACCGGGGCTCAGCCGTGTTTTGTTTTTCTTTATGGAGAAAATAATTAGATCTGCACCCCTCCATTCTAACTATATGGAGTTAGAAAGCAAAGTGAAATTAATTCAAACACTTCAGCCACAAATATCTTAGTCCTTAATAGCTTTTATGACCAAAGGATTGCTGCCCCCGTATAGTCAGACATCTCAAGACAGGGCAGATTTAGATACAGTTGTGCAGAGAGTGTTTCAGCTGCTAGAAACCCTAAGTAACATTATCACGTAAGCCACATTATTCCATTTTACCAAGAAAATCTTAGGAAAAGTGGTGGGAGGGGGGCATGTTACACACATCATAGATATCTATTAACTGAAGTATGTGTGTGATGTCATGTGCTGTGCCTTGGCTACACATCATAGGTATTGATAAATGAGGGCTCTTTTTAATATATAGCTCCACGATTGCTGCTTTTAAAATGTGGCTTGAGGTTCGGGGGTCTAAGAAGCCAAGAATACCTCCTTCTCTTAAGGAATGTGACTTCGCATTTTCAGAATGTCTTTGGGAAAAGCACCAGAGTGATCTTTGATGAGAAGATAAAACTGGGCGAGGTTTCGGGAACACGCTGTGTCAAAGGGATATTGCATTCTCCTCATGAGTGACCACAGAGCCCCTGTGAGACCGAAAAGACACATGGTGGCTGATTCAAAGCAATATCGGAAACCCCAGCCTGAATTTAGCTGGCTTACATTTCTTTTCTTTTGTTTGTTTTTCTCTTTTACTTCCCGGGTGCAGAATTTTAAATCTCCCTTCACTTACCTCATGGGAATGGCGAGAGACCAGACAACATCCCCCGATGCAGGGGGTCGCTGCGCCTGGGCAGCCAACTCCACGCCAACTGACCACAAGAAATGGACCTCAGCACACTCTCTCCCCTAGAAGCCCTGGCGGTGCGCTGGGGAAGTGCTTGGCTACTCACCCAAAGGTCAGACGTTCAAACCCACCCACTCTTCACCATTGGGCAGGAGAAAGATGTGGCCCATGTGCCTCTACGGAGATTTACAGCCCAGGAAACCCCAGGGGGGGCGGTTCTCCTCTGTCCTCGGAATCTCTATAAATCAAAATCCATTGGAATGCTGGGGCTTTGTTCTCTCCGCCTGAGTCTTCCAATGCTGCTCCCAACAGTTTCACAAATTCCAGTGCCAAGTGAACTTTCTTCACTATCTTCCGTGGACATGGATTCCTACTAGCACCTCACCTTCATGTTAGGCAAAGAGTCCCCTCCGTCGGTATGACTAACATGCCTGCCCAGCCAAGTACAGCCAAGAGGATGGGCATGTAACCTAGCCTCCGCCCACGGATGATTTGCCCGCTTTTCACACTTTGCATTTGGGCTGTGAAGCAAGAATAGAGGGAAGGGTTGCCAGTCAGAAAGCACAGTGTCTGCATCTCCGCAGAAGTCTGAGCAGTCGCCTCTCCCCTCTCCTCCCTCCCTGCCCTCCACTCGCGCTTTAGTGGTCCCGCTTCTTGATTCTCTGAGCCTCACAGCTCCCTGGAGCTGGCTCCCACTGCCCCCAAGTCCAGTCCAGGAGAGTCCCTGCTATCTTTGGAAATCAGCATCCTTTGGGCTTAATTCCATGTGTGGGCTTCTGTAGCTCACCATCATGAGTCCTGACACGTATAACTCAGCACTTGGTTATATATTTCCCCTAATTTTTGTACTTAACTGTTTCAATAACAAGATTTTAAGTTACACCACAGTTAATATTTAGTTCATATTGAAAATCATGGATGGGTTTTTTTAAAAAAGACATAAACAGAAGGAGATTTTACTAATAAGCTATCGACGAAAAGGTGGACACCCCATAAGTGATTTGCCACAAACCACAGTGGAAGCGGTGGAACAGGACCACCAGCTCGGTTGTTTATTGCTCTTCCCACCAGAACAAGTTGCCTTCTTGTTCATTAAGTGTTTTTTTTTTCCTTCTCAAAAACATTAAGACTAACCTATGAATCATTCTCAGGTAATATTCCAAGAGAATATAATATGCATTCACACAGGGAGTCCTAAGAGCAGTCATAGAGCCCTCTAACAAAACAATAGAATTGCATCCGTCATTTTAGGATGTCATCCCACGGAGCTAATGGAATACAGGAAATAATTCCCAAGAACGTACCAAAGAAAGTAATTTCCCATAAGAACCTAAAGAAATATGTTGCTATAATGATGACTGCAATAACTGATATACTATTCGTAAGACTTCGTTTATCATGAGTTTTATAGCGTTATTTCCATACGGAACAGAATTTTTCCCCCCTCTCTGAGACAGCTGCAGTCCTTAATGTTCCAGGATTAACTAAAAGGTATCCTGTTGGATTCAGAGGGACTATTTGCATAAGTGTAGCTGGTAGAAGTTTAAGGATTGTGCTGAGAGGTCTGTAATTCATATTAGAGAAGAAGCCAGGGACATTGCTGCAGGAGGGCCAAGCCCACGTCCCGGGCCGCCTGCGCATTCTTTACCGCAGTTACTGGAGACCTGCAGCCTAATGAGAGGGATGCATGCTGCTCCTGGCAGAGCGTCTCATCTCGGGAGTCTAAGGCTAAGGCCAAGAGGAAAGGGTTTCCACCTTCGAGTTTAAATCATAAATAGAAAAGAGCAGAACTTTTAGCTGTCATGCTTTCATTATTTTCTGCGCT
>PVJH01004756.1:0-121063 GCA_004026705.1 Nesogale talazaci | reverse complement strand
GGTTCTTTGGACATGTTGGCAGGGGAGACCAGTCAGCCCCTGATGAAGGACACAGTGCTTGTTAAAGTGAAGAGGCTGTATTAATCCAGGTTGACTAGAGAAATGAATTCAGATACACATTCAGGTGGGATTCATTTGATGATAAATAATAGCCAATCAGAAGAACTTCTTTAGAGATTTGAATTTTCATTGGCTTGCACAATGTAGTAAGGTTATATTTTTTATTAAACCAAAGCTAAACCAAAAGCTGAGGGTGTGGCAGCCATATGCTCGTGTAAGTTTCATCATTGGAAATATAGGAGTGGAGTCTAGCCTGTCAATCTGGACATAGTCAATGAGATCTCTGTGGGGGCATGGCTTTCTCTCAGAATTCTGGGAAATCTCATGCTATTTCCCATGTGGAAGTGATAAACTAGTGATTTAGTCTCTTGGAGATGCTCTGCTGAAAAGACACAAGACTCATTCCCTTGGGACACTCAACTGACAAGACAACATGGCAACATACTGATAGAACCTGAGTACTGGAACCTGGAGGGGTCCAAGGAGAAAGCACATTGGCTTTCCCTGATAGAACCAGACCTCTGGGGCCAGAGAAGCTATGTGGAGACTCCTGCCAGTGCTGAGATGTTTGGGAGGTCACGAAGAGATCCCTGCCAGCACTGAGATGCTTCTACCACCACTGGATACACAAGACTCTGCACCCGCTGTCCTGGGATTGTCCTTGCATTATTGCATGTGCTTCATGAATCTGAGGAGGACTAATGGATTGAGATCAGACATATGGGCTAATATTGGACTTATGGACTTGGACTGGATTGAGTTGGGATGCTTTCTCAATGTTCCATTCCTCTTGCACATAAACCTCTGCTTTATATACATATGTGTGTTTATGAACTTGTTGCTCTAGTCTACCTGGACTAACACAAAGGGATTCTGGAAACTACCGTTAAGGAAGGAACCAACAAGACTAAGACACGGATGTGGAGTTCTAGCCTCCCAAATGGTGAGAACATAGATGTCTGCTGTTTGAAGCCATGTGAAGAACATGAGGGCTCCTGTCTTCCAGTATGCTCCGAGGGTGGGCAACATCTGAACCGATTCTGTCTGAGCCTGAAATGGTTATTTGGTTTTGACCGGGGTGAAAATGATACCAAAGGGTGTTCAGGAGAAGGGTAAAGGGTGAACAAAGCCCCAGTGTTGAAGAGGAGCAGTACCAGAGAGAGCCACAGCAGAGCTGCCATGCCCAAGGTGGAGTCAAGCAAAGAAATTCAGAAGGCCAGACATCACAAAGAACTTGGGGTTGCATCTCAGATTTGTGCTACATGATCCCTTGACATGGCTTGGGCTTTTCTTTGTTTGTTTTTGTTTTTCCATGATATGAGAAATGCCTAGGGAAATAGAAAAGATGCCCAATCTCCTTTCCACTCCACCTAGTACTTCAACTATCTAGTGTACACACACACATACACACACACACAAACTTGCCCTACTTAGAGGCAAGTAGTTTATTCTAGCTTTGATGTTACACCTTCCCTTCCACCCCCATCAATCCTGTGCCCCATGGGGTGACAAAACAATGACATTAAGCTACATACTTGCCAACTTCTCCAAAGAATGGTGCTCTGGATTCTTATCTGTACTTAGTTTATATTTTATTTTATTCTAAGGAGATGCAAAAAGTTAAGAAGCTTTAAGTGAAGGCAAACTGATTACTCACTCATTTTAGTTTCTCTGCTTCTCTTTTCTGGTCTCCAGTGACTACAAATCAAGGGGAAATTCCCCCAAATCAATCAATCAATCTTTGTCTTTATCTCTGTCTTTCTAACACACACACAGAAGTTAGGTTTGAGAAATGGGTAGCATTTACCATACCACTTGGTGTAGTCTTAGATGTGAGCAGTGTGGCCCTACACACCTGTGATTGTACAAAATAGACTCTGAGACAGAAATCTCTCTCTGATCCTTATTGGCACCTTCTTGCTGCAAAAGTTGGCTGCATGGCCTATTCTAACATTCAGGAAAGGTTTTTTGGTTTTCCTCTTCATTTCATCTTCCTTTCTCAGAATCAGCCCCCACATTCCTGTCATATTCATTTCTCACCTCGACATTTGAAAAATATCAGGGAGTATCCATTCTTGCTTTCACACATGAGGTTGTTTATGGCAACCAGCTCTGCTGTTTCTTGGAAACTGGCTATGATTCATTTGTCTGAAACTTTACCAGGAGTCGTGGAAATGCACATAAGTTGTGTTCCATGCCTCTTAGAGACACAGGCACATTGTGATACCATTTTGTTCCATCTTAGTAACTATGGGTAATCTGTCTTCGAGGGAGTACACTCAGAATTATCCTTTGAGCCAATGGTAGTGACACATATGTCAAATATTCTGGCTATATAATCAAGAGATGTCAGTCCTTAGAGAAAGGCATCCTGCTGGGTAAAGTAGAGGGTCAGAGGAAACAAGAAAGACAGTCATTAAGATGAATCAGCAAAGATACCCCAACAATGGGCTCCAACACCACAATTAATTGGTAGTAGGGCCAAAAGAAGTCTTATTCCATTGCACGTGTGGTCACTATGAGTCAGACCGACTCAATGGCACCTAATGATGACAATGGCCAGTAAGTAGTGATGTCCTCTTATTCAGTCCCACATTCCCCACATCTGTCTCATATCTTGACTATTTCACCTTTATTCACTGGATATTCACCAGATATTCAGAGTACTCCATTCTGCAGATGAGAAGAATGAACAACAAAGACATTACCAGTTGTCTAAGTGGCCGAGCTGGGTCTTAGAACTTCTAGTTCGCAAGTTAGGTGGAATCCGTCTGAGTAATTCTGGACTGCACAAGGACATCACTGTTGTTGGGGGTCATCTAGTAGATTTCCTCTCATAGAAACTCCGTGTGACAGTAGAACTGCCCTACAGGATTTTTGAGGCTATAATATCTCTTGGAGCAAATCACCAGGCTTTTCTCTTATGGAACCACTGTGTGAGTTTGAACTCCCAACCTTTCAATTAGCAGCCAAGTACTTAAGGTTGGTGCCACCAGAATTATTTGAACAGGTGCTGAAGCTTTAGGAAAGTGGCAGACCTAGAGGTAAAGGCAGAATCTGCAAAGCAGCAGTGTAGGATGGTAAAAACAGAGGCAGGGTGAAGAGATGAAAGAGGCTTCCATCGTCCAGTCATGCACAAACATTAACTGAACATCCATTGCGTGCCAAGCAGCAATTCAGCACTGGGATTAAATACAGAGCAAAATGAAAAAAGACATTACCCCTATCTAATTTTTTCCCTTATCTAATTTAGAGTCTAGGGAATCTCTTACTCAAAGGATAAGAAATAGCCTAGACTACCACATGCTCTTTTAAGAGATATCTAGCTGGTAAGTGAGTATATTGTTGGGTTGGGTAAAACAATGAACACGCTCAGTTACTAATAGAAAAACTTCAGCTTCTAGTCTACCCGGAGGCATCTCAGAAGAAAGGCCTGCCAAGCAGCTTCTGAAAAGTCACAGCCATTGAAAGTCTCTTGGAGCACAGTCTGGCTTTGACGCACATGAGCAGGGTTGCCACCAGTATGAATAGATTGGAAGACAACTGAGTTTTGTTTGATTTCGAGGATGTGGGTAGATCTACATCCCCAAAATAAGTATAAATTACATATGAATTCTGTTTTCTGCAACAGCTGTCCCACTTTGAAATCTTCAGACCTGATACAACATGGATAAGTATGAAACACATCTTGAGTGAAATCCATTAGACACAAAAGAGCAAGTGCTCCATGATTCTAAATGGTGTGTAATAGGCAAATGAAATCAACTTGTATTAGTCCAGGCTGACTAGAGAAACAAATCCAGGAACACTCATGTAAGTGTAAGAACGAGCTTTATATCAAGAAGGACCTATATATCAAGATAACATCCCAGCCCAACTCAAGTCCACAAGTCTGATACTAGTCCATAAGTCCCTCTTCAAATTCATGCCGCCACATGCGATGAGGCAGAATGCAGGAAAATCACAGGTTGGTCAGGTACAAGATCATGTGGATCCAATGGTGGTGGATGCAATCTACCATTGAACCAGAATCACAGGGCTCTTGCAAGTCTCAGAGTGGACCTACAGCAGGAATATTAAGGCAGAGAGAGAAGGGGAGGTCCTCGGGACCCTCCTTATGAGAAGGGCACATCCACAAGGCGGAATGTGGTGTGACCTGATTGACAGGTTGAATAACACCTAGACCTTATTATATATCTTGAAGTTGACATGGAATTATGTAATTATCACACAACTCAAGATATATTAGTATCAGGAAGAAGACAGAAAGGAAGATGCATTGCTTTGGGGATATCTTCTCTTAAGAGTGATAAAGAGCTGAACCCCGGTGGCATAGTGGTTGAGTGTGGGACTGTAGCCCTTAGGCTTGGCAGTTCAAATCCAGCAGGAGCTCTCTGGGAGCAAGGCTGGGTAGCTCCCATGACACCAGAAGGCAGTGATGCCCCCCTCAAAAAAGGAGTGATAAAAAAATTTGCAAGTGAATCATAGAATTGGTTGCACATGGTGATGAACCCAAGACTACGATGAACACAATGACTTCTGTAGAAATCAGTAGGATGAACCTTCCTAGAATTTAAGATATGACCACCCTACAATACAGGAACTCTACTTCTAGGTACATGCAGCCAATTCTTCAATATTATTAGGGTTTAGTTCCAAGCCAACATTATAAAACATGCTTGATACTATTGATGTGTAAATTGCTTTAAGATCTATAAGAGCCCCCAATAAAATGACTTTAAAAAGTGAATATCAAAATAGACTTTAAAAATGTATGTGAGAAATGTTGAAATTATAAGTATAGTGTGATATATTTTTTATACAATAACACTTCGAAAATGACAGAAACTTGTTGGGCCCTGGTGGCATAGTGGTTGTGTGTGGGACTGCGGCCCACTGGGATGGAGGTTCAATTTCAGTAGCGGCTCCACAGGAACAAAGGCTGGGCCTCCTGCACCCACCATCAGAGGGCGGTGATGCAACAACAAAAAAAGAAAATGACAGAAACTCAAAGTACTGAAAGATCACATGATCACCAGCTTCCAGAACTCTGAGATCAGAAAAACTAGATGGTGCTGACTATCACTGTGCACTGCCCTGAGAGGAACCATGTGAGAAGGTCCTGGATAGAGAGGGAGAAAATCATGGAACAAAATTCAAAAGTGTGAAAAATAACATCATGCTTACAGTTCTGATAAAATTTGGAAGAACCCAAGATACTTTGTCCTATAGTCACCCTGCAAGCCTAGAACAAAACTCATTCCCTTGGCTCTACTCTCAGCTAAATGGTAGGCCGCAAGGAGAACAATAAAACCAGGAAACTATGCACTTATTCAAAACAATCAACTCTATAACATCAAAGGAGCCAGCATTTGCCCAGCAATAAAGTTTGTGGAGGCAGGAAAGGATAGGGATGAATAGAACCCATAAATACAGAGAGTTGGGAAGATCCAAGGATGGCTATCAGTGTCACACAACAACATGTGTACGAGTAGCTGACTGGAAAATCAATGTGCTCTGAGGCTTTCATCCAGAGTACACACATAAAAAATAACAAACAAAAAATATGAAGAGACCCCAAAAGTGTTTGGGGAAAGTGGAAATAAAAGATAATGAATTTTGGGCTGAGCCCTGGTGGCATAGTGGTTGTGCGCGGGACTGCAGCCCACTGGGGTGGAGGTTCAATTCCAGCTCCAGAGGAGCAAAGGCTGGGCCTCCTACTCCCACCATCAGAGGGCAGTGATGTCTAAAAAAAAAAAGATAATGAATTTTTCTACACAATTTAAACAGTCACGTATATATTCAGTCTTACTTTGAATGAATATTCTGATTGTACTTCTTCTAAGATATATATACATATATACACATATACATATATATTTCCCATAACATATTCTCCTTATTGTTTTATAATCTCACTGAAACACAACATGTTCTCAGTATTTCATGATACAATCATATATATCATGAAATTGTATCAGGAAATGCTGAGAATATGTTGTGCTACAGTAAGATTTTTCTCAGAAAAAAATCATATATATAAATCACATATATGCATATATAAACGCAATGTCCTCAAGTCCTTTTCTGACTCATAGTGACCTTGTAAACCTTTATGAAAGCAGAGGTCCTCATCTTTCTCCAGGGCAGCAACGGGTGGCTGTCAGCCCCAGACAATTCCTGTATACATGCTGTCACACAAGAAATGAAAATTTTAAAAAAGTCAAACTCTGATCTCTCCAAGCTTCATTGGACATGAGAGAATTTTGTGATTGGCTTTCGCCACACCTTCCCAGCCCCCTCTAAAAAGGGCTCATTCTCTAAAGAAGGTGGAGGAGGGACTCTGGAGGGGAAAACTCAAGCTTCGAAATCAGTATGCAGTCCGAGGCCACAGCTGATGATGCTCACGTCTCATCTGCCCTGGTCCCTACCTTGCAGACCCTCTTTGTTTCCCTGAATCCATGATGCAATGCAAGTGCCTGGGTATCCTTTCTGAAGCAAACAGGAAAATTTGCCTGACTTCAGGGATTCTCACTAGCACATGCAACCAGGTGGAGGGTGTAGGCGTCCCTGAGACCTCAGAGATGGCAAGAGATAAAGAACTTGCACCCATGGAGGGATGGGGGTGTGTGGGGGGTGTTCAGTCTGAGGAATTCAAGACTCCATCACATTTCTTCATATTTACCATTCAGTCATTAACATAGAGACCCACCAGCCATTTCTCTTACCACGTTGGATGGCAGACCTCTTTAAAAGTATAATGACCCACTAACTCCTGGAAAAATACATAAGTATCTCAACTGGAAATAAAATATATCAGGTTCATGGACTCTGTGAGATCCTTCCATGTTCAAGGTGTTTACAACCCTGTGATGGTGAGTGTCTAGAGTTCAGTGCCACCTTCATTGGCACCTGGAGCAGTAAGGAGCCACTTCTATCTGAAGGCACCTGTGTCTTTGCACACCCACACTTAAACATGGAGGAAGGCAGCTGGGAGCCAGCACACCACCAACTAAAGCATCCTTGTCTGACACTGGAGCATGCTGATGTCACCATCACACCTCTCCCCAGGGAAGGGTAGTTTCTAAATGCTTCTATAACAACGTGTCACTCCGAAAATTCTATGTGTGTCATTGTCTTGTTCTGGTCACTATTGTCTTCCAAAAGACCACTGGTCTCACTTATCTTTAGTACCCTGCTGCATTTGAAGTGTAGCATTAGAAGAGAGAATCCTTGGGTGTTACAAACAGGTAGTACAGTCAGTTACTAACCAACAGGTTGGCAGTTCAGAGCCCACTGCAGACACCTGGGAATAAAGTGTGAGTGATCTACTTCAAAGTGATATACTTTCAAAGGCCACAGCCATAGAAAACATGCAGGAGCACAGTCACTGATGATGAGTCAGCTGAAACTGACTGGTTATTCTTTTTGTGGATTAAAGTGATAATGGCAATGATTCATTGGACAGCTGCTCCGTACCAGGAACACAGTTAGACATTGTCCACCCGTGTCTACTCATCACATCAAATAGTGAGAGAAACATTCCACTCCTAATGTTACATTTCAGAGAGTATGATAGGTAGGCTTGTGCCAACGTGGCCAAATAAGATGATAGATAGATTTATTGTAACAACATGGCCAATGAACGCATGTGAGATCAATTGAAGGGCAGAGATATAAATGGCTAGGCGATCCTCGCCCTTGCTCTCTTGCTTTTGTATATTCAAACCAGCCGCCTGCCTTGTTTGTCCTGTACCTCTATTTCCAAGCTATACTACCCATGGGACACCTAATCAGTGGACTGTGTTGCTGTGAGTTGAGGTTCCTTCGAGCTCTGCTTCACCATGCTCCTGGAAATATACATATCTTGAGTTGGGGACTGTTGGACTCTGTCATCTGGCTTTTTGTGACCTGCTTTGCTGCTTGCTGCTTGTGGCCAGATAGCCGGAATTGCTCTACAGAGGACTACTCGGCGGCCCTCAAGACTCGAAGGACTGCCAGTCTACTAGCTGTCTCATGCAAGTGAGCTGCACCAAGTCATTTGTACTGGTTTATTAATTAGTTAACTGTTTATTTCTTATGTTAGATATCTTTCTATCTATATAGATATATAGAGAATTATTAGTGTCCTAGTTTTTTCTCTAGAGAACCCTAACACAGAGAGTTTACATAATTTGCCCGAAATGTCCACCAACTAAAGGCCTCCGCCAAGATATAAACGTAGCTTTGGCTTGTCCAAAGACAAGATCCCCATGCAATGGTACAACTTGCATACAAAATTGGAACTGGAACTATTTTGTCTCACCTCTGAGCTTTGATCATGTTCTCTATATGACTCTCTCCAGTCTACTCCTCCAAGACTACCTGAAATAGGACCACAAATGAGTGATTTCCCCAACCTCCCTCCCAGAGAACACACAATTGCTTCCTCATCTCTTCTGACATATAGGAATTGCCTAGAAAGCTCACGTTTGGTATATTTACATCCAGAAGGTATTTGGGGTTGATGTTAGATGTTTTGTAGTTGGGTATTACACATAGTAACCTTGTGGGCAACAGAATGGAACACCATCTTTTCCTGCATCATTTGAAACCAATATGTTTAAAACATTAATGTGTTTGAAACCAATGTTGCAGTCATTGTCAATCCATCTTATTGTGGGTCTTCTGGACTTCCACTGACCCTTCACTTTGGCAAATATGATGTTCTGCTCTGAGCCTATGATAGCATGTCAAAGTATGTGGGAGGTATTTTCTTTGATGGAGCATTTTGACTGTACTCCTTCCAATGACATATATGTGTGTGGGTGTACACCCACATGTACATATAGGGTGTGTGTGTACACACACACACACATATATATATATAGCACAACACTGGGATCAAAATACCATATATATGCATACACACACACACATATATATAAGAAAATACAACACTGCTTCAGAATCTTACTTTAACACAACATATTCTCAGTACTTCATGATACTATCATTTATTCTATTGCATCACTTTTAATTACTGCATAATAGGCTCTCTTATACCAAAACCAAACCAAAAAAAGTTACAACCAAACTTATTCCAATCCATGATGATCCAGTGTGAATGAGTAGAACTGTGAGCCATAGGGTTTATGCTGGCTGATTTATGAAAGGAGGTCCTATATTAGACCTTTACTCCAATGTGTCTTGTGGTGGATTGGAAAAACCAATCTTTCAGGTAGAAGCTACACTCTTAGTCTGTTGCAATATGAAAAGATTTCAATAGATCTTCCTACTCTGTACTATAATTTAGTAGTAAATATCTAGTATGTGATCACATTTCCCAAATTCTGTTATAAAAGTCACTGAGATAGTGTTCTTGAGTACGTGCAGGTATCATCAGCGTTTGTGTAACTTTGTGTGGTGTACACTACAAGAAGAGAGATTGTTAGGATCCGAAAGCTTACACACAGTTGAATCTGGGCTCTCCTTGCAGAAAATGGCCCTTGGCAGTAAATCGAGTGCAGCCCATCAACCACATACCTGAGCAATGATGGCCCAGGCCTTCCACAACAGGGCTTTGAAACATATACACAGCTCTTGTCAAATTGAGAGAGTACTTCTTTGATTCTGTGATAGCATGTGTCTACATTTCTTTAACACATTTCCCCCGGTGTGCTCGGACCTGATCAGGTTTGTGTTGACCTCCATGGCTACCCTGTGAGTTACTTAAGGACACACCTCAGGTAAGAGATTCATTTTGCAGCCCCTACTGTTAGCACACTGGCTTCTTCTGGGAAGATGCTCAGCAACATTTGGGAAGTCAAACTGTACTTGGCTGGTATTAGGAGGGTATAATCAACAATCTCCAGAAAGCTCTGCCCATTTTTACTAAGACGGGATCTGTGTGTTTGCAGAGATGTGAGGCTGGGCTTAAACTATTTGCATTGCCAGAGTCAGAGCCAGACTCTTTCTGGAAAGCCCTGATATGACTGAATTGTCACCTGCTATCAACTCACCAGACATGTACAATCTTTACTGGCAGAATCGTAGGATATGCACAAGTCTCCTCTTCTTCAAGAGGGCACCAGACGTGGAGGAAAGGCAGCCTCAAGCCCAAGGGTGTGCACTTCCCCATTGAGAAGGAACCCCCTCCAGGTGCATATTTATTTCCATGTCCAGCCCCTCTGAAGTCCTTTCAACCTTCACCATTCAGTCCTGCTGTATTTCCAAAGGACAAACGAACTTCAGGGGCATATGTGTGTGCCTCATCTCACTCCCCTCGATGGTTTGAATTTGCTCAAAATGTTTTGGAACCTGGAAACATTGCTGCCTGGTCCCAGCCCTCGCCAGAATGAATAGTCCATCTGCTCATCCACGGAGTGCAAAAATAGCTGCTACTCAGAATATAGACTGCAACGCTTCTCTGTGCTGTACCCCAGGGTCGTTTTGAGGCAGAACTGATTTGACAATGCCTAACAGTCACTGTTGTGCTAAATAAATGCCTTCACCCAAGAGAGCCAACCCAAAAAAAATAAAAAAATAAAAAAAATAAAAAAAGAGAGCCAACCCTTACTGTCCATTCACTCGGACTCTTGGCCACTCTGTGGATGGAGAACCGCCTTTTGGAGCTTGCAAGGTTGTCAGTCTCACAGAAACAGAGTATCAGGACTTTTGTGCTTGGAGCAGCTGGTGGGTTCAATCCTCAACCCTTCAGATTAGCAGCCAAGCTTCATCATTGCACACTGCAGATCCTAAGCTAAGGATATTACACAGGGTACATTACTTAATTCATTCAAAAGTACTGTCAAAGGGGTCTGTGTTTGTCTGGGGTGACTCGAGAAACAAATCCATGCACCCTTCTGTTTGTGTGAGACAGAGCTTTATATCAAAGAGTGGCTGCATATTAGGAAAACACCCCAGCCCAGTCCAAAGCAAGTTCATAAGTTCAATATTAACCCACATGTCCCCTACTCATCCATAGATTCCTCTTTAAACTCATGCAGCACATGCAATGATGGCAAATGGAGGAAAATCCCAATCCAGTGGTAGATCTAATGGTGGTGGAAGCATCTCAGTCCTGCTGAAGGTCTTCACGTGGTTCCTCCAGCTCCAGTCCTCTGGCTTTCATCAGCCTGGCTTCCTGTGGCTTGTCAACAAGAATGTGAAGCAGAGAAAGTGTACGTTCCGTTTCCAGGGAGGAAGAGTGGAAAACTTCCAGTATCATCATGAGAAGGCCACACCCATAAGGAGGCATCAATGAGCTGTGACCTAATTGACAGGCTAGACTCCACTCCTATAATTTATTTAACAAATTGACATGAAATTACATAATTATCCCAAGGTCCTATTATTATCTTGATACTACATGGAAAGAACTGGCACCCCAAACAGTGAAGGCTCTTCCTTGTGGCTGCAGTGTCAGTAAGAGTAAATGCAAAGACTATAGAGAAGTCTGCCTGATTACAAAGCCCCTATCCTGAATCATTGTTCTGGTGGGCAGGGGTGTACGAGGGGATTGCGCTCAACTACTCACCCAAACTTTAGGGATTTCAACCCATCTAGAGATCTGGCTCCATAAAGATGATAGCCATTGGACCCCCTGTGGAGGGGTTCTGAAACACATGGAGTCATCGTTGAGCAGAAACCCAACAGGTGGCTTGTGCTTCTTTGCCTGTTTGTTGGCCTGCTTTTTTTTGTTTTTGTTTTTTGCTGTCATATTGAAACCCTGTCAGTCAAGAAATAGAATGATGCTCTTGAATTTGGCCTGGATCTGTGATCTGCTTGCATCAGCATCATGTGATTTCCAAGCCTTGGCAGCACGTTCACTCCTTTGTGGCACTGAGACTGCCATGATAATAAGCCTGAGTTCATCCACTAAAGAGCCATATGCAGGTGAGCAGAAATACCCAGCCAACATCACATATCAACCATGAGGCATGGATGTGAGCCCACCTAGGGATGTTGTGTCCCCACTGAGTAACTTGCAACCAACAAACAGGTTCCCCAGACTTCATAAGACAGCAATCTACTCAGCTGCTCCTGGCATAAGTTGCTATTTCACTCATTCACTCATTCATTCTGCATTCATCCATTTCTTTAGCACATGGCAAGGTGACTACTCAAAAATAAGAGTCCTGGACATCCTCTCTGGATAAGTGTTGAAATCCTAACTGCAAGATGAGTAGTTCAACCCCACCAGATGTTCTAGGGGAGACAGATGAGGCTCTCTGCTCTAATGAAGATTAGCAAAGCCTCAGAGACCCCACACCAGGTCACTTTGATTCAGAATCTATTCCATGTCAGTGGGTTTACTTTGAATCCAGTGTTGAGGTAGCTTGCCATAAAGAATTAGATAGCTGAGAGATTTAAACACATTTTCTTTTGCAAATGAAATCACTCCAGAACACCCAGGAAGATTATTTATAGAATTGAAAAGTTCCTTTTATAAAGCTCTTATCAATCCACAGCAATTTTTTTTTGTTTCAGATACAGAAGCAGTATGAAAGTAATATGTCTCTGCCTATCTAAATGTCTCAATACCTTAGTTCTACTATTGGATCATGTTTAGTTTCATTCTACTAATGAATCCAATTAAGCTTTTAGCCATTCACAGTACATCACAAGCATGGCTGCACATGGATCGAAAGGCTGCATGTAAAAGAAGTATTGGTATGTTGTGTAAAGCACAGAGAGAGAAAGGACCAGTAGAATGAGCCAGTTCTAGAGGAGCTAGATTCAATTCAATGTAATAAGGACATTAACAGCAGTCTGAAGTAATCCTTAAATGTTAGCTCAGAAGTGAGTCCTCTATCAAGAGGATCAAACTCATTGATGCCGAGTCCAATTCCAACTCCTAGTTATGCAGGACCAAGAAGAACTACCCCAAAGAACTTCCAAGGTTGTAGATCTTATGAAGCAGATCACCAGGTCCCTTATCCTACAAGCATCCATCTACTGAGGGGATCAAGCAGAGACTGCCTGCCTGCTGGGATGTATACAACCCTGGATTAGGTTTTACCACAGAGAAGAAAAAATATCAAAGATCAAGAAGAAAACTGCATGTTTCTTTCTCGTCTAAAAAAAAATGACCTGGAAGTTGATAATCCAAAACAAGTTAGACTTGTGGACAGCTTTGTAGTTCATCCAGGACTCTGGCTCTGCCCAATTCTGCTTTCCAACAGGTCAGATACAGGACAAGAGACTATGTTCTCATTCCAGGTAGGCAGCAAAAGAAAGGGAATAGGCAGCTTTCTTGTACTTCCCTATCAATAGGTAGAAGTTGGTCATATGACCTTATTTGGTCAACTGTGAGACTGTAAAGTGTAGTCTCTTACCTCAGTGACCATGGGGTCTGATATACTGTGGTCAAAATGTACATTGGAACTGGGTCCCTGTGTTAGTCTGGGTAGACTAGAGAAACAAATCCAGGGAGACTCATGTGTAAAAGAAAGAACTTTATATAAATAGTCATTGTATCTTAAAAAAACATTCTAGCCCAGTCCAGATCAAGTCCAGAAGTCTGATATAAACCCATATGTGCAGAAACAGTCTGTAAATTCCTCTTCAGTCTCATGCAGCATCTGCAATGACACTGAATGCAGGAAGATCACAGGTGAGTGGGAGGAAAGTCTTGTGGGTCCAGTGTTAGGGGAACATCTTAGCACGGACATGGGTCTCCACATGGCTCCTCCAGCTACAAGGCTCTGACTGCCATCAGCATAGCTCCAGGTGGCTTATCAACAGGAATGTCTCACACAAAGTGACTCTATCTGGTCTCCAGTGAGCTATTTATTTCTATCGGTCCTCCAAATGAGGTTATTGCGCTGTGACTTGACTGACAAGCTAAATGCCACCTTTTCACTTTAACAGTCTTTGGTTGACACCAGATTGTGTAACTACCACAGTCCCCAAGAAGTGGATTATATATAAACTGGATTCACAAGGGACAGTTCGAGAAGACAACTCTCCGTGTAAACATGCCTTCCTCATAAAGTGATCTTGTATCCCTCTACTTCTGTAACAATACACATTGGCAGTGATGCAAAAAAAAGCACATTGGACAAGAGATTTATGAATAAAATGATGGGTTGTGAATAAAACAGGTGCATTCCACAGATTCTCCTAATAAAAATGGTAATAATACTTATGATAACATTTTAGTGAGTTCGTATTTTCTGTGTTCAACAAACTGAAGGCACTTAACTATTTTTTGAGAGGTTTCTTCATTCTTGAAATTGGTAGCTATCTTAAAATTAAGAAATAAATATGATTAAATTCCAGGTGGTGGTAAGCTTGCCACTGGCCACTTGATTTTGGACAAGGATATCTATACCCAGCAGTCATAAGTCTGAACAAGGGAAATAAAAAAAAATCAAACATTGGATCAATTTCAAGTCTTAGGGACTCTCTAGGAGAGAGTAGAACTGTTCCAGTGGCTTGCCAGTACGCTAAATTATTATGGTAGTAGAAATCCTTATCTCTATCCCTCATAGAGACACGTGATTTTAAACTGCTAACCTAGCAGTTAACAGTCCATCTCATAACCTACTATATCACCATGGTTCCATGAACAAGATAAATAATGGTCTATCGTGCACGGGAAATAATATCTGATCTGGACCAGATGTCCCTAGAATCCAATCCTAATGTCCCAATAGCCGTCATGAGAAGATCAGTATTGGGCTTTAAGAGTTTTGCATTAAGGGGAAGGCAGCCCATATAGTTTTTTATGAGAAGGGAAAGACTTACTTCATGGGTGATTTTGTTTTCCCTGCTTGGTAACACGCTCTCATGAACTCCAAATATGCCTTAGCAGTGACATATGTGACATTTTGCTTTACCCCAAATAAACAAGAAAAGAAAGCCTAAAGCTATGGCTGACATCAAGAAGTCTTGGCACTAGTTTTCAATCAAGGGAGGCTTTGTTTCGCTTACCTTTGGGTGCATACCAAATCGTGTCCAAAGATAGTGCCTTAAATGGACAGGGTATTCTCATCTCACACCAGTGACTTTCAAAGGTAGACTGGGCCCAACTTATCTGTTCTTTGGCTGTAGTAGCTTGAGATTCATCATGCACTTGTCACCAGGCAGTTGACTCTGAAGTCATTAGAAAGCTCAGATCTAGGCTAGACTCACAAGGTGACTTTCCACATACCTGATAACTTACTTCTCCTCAGCATTCCTCATCCTCATCCTCTAGGGTCTTATCCCAAAGTTTAAGCTTCTCCCAGCATGGTGGTCTCCAGGACACATGTTGTGTTCCAGGACATGTCTTACACTGTCTGACTTCCTAAAGCCCAGGCTACCCAAGAGTTATAGGGTCACTGTGACACAACAGTTATGTTCTTGGCTGATAGCTGAAAGGTCAGAAGTTTGAACCCACCAGAAAGTGACAGTGCAAAAGAAATATCTCGTGATTGGCGTCCATTAAACTATAGCCTAAGAAATCATATAGGCATTTTTATTTAGTCACAAGGAATAGCTATGAATTGGCATTGCCAGGAGGCGATTGGAAGTATTGCACACGACAACATAGGAAGCAGAAAACTAGCTTCAGCACGTCCATGGCATCGCATGCTCCATGTTGCACGAATCACAGGGCCTGCCTCCACTTAAAACTGAAGAGTCAAAATGACAGCAGGAAATATTTGAAAAATAGAATAAATTCAAGATGGTTCAAAATCTTCCTTGAGTGTTTCCAGGGCCTCTTCAGCTTTCTGAAAGCATTTGCCCTAAACAAAATTCCAAGAATTGATGGAGCACCCATTGAAATGTTTCAGAAAGCTGCTGACACATTGGAAATGTACAACTGTCTATTTCAGGAGATTTGGAAGACAGTTACTTGGCCAACTAACTGATGGAGAACCATATCTGTGCCCATTGCAAAGAAAAGTAATGCAACAGAATGCTCAATCTATAGAACGCTATCATTGCTATCACACACAAGTAAAATTTTGCTTCATATCATCCAAAACAGTTGCAGCAATATATTGACGGAGCTTCCAGGAGCTCAGGCAAGATTCATCAGAAGATGTAGAACAAGGGGTATTATTGCTGATGTCAGATGGACTGTGACTCAAAGCAGAGAATACCAGAAAGATGTTTCCTTGTGCTTAATGGACCATGCAAAGGCATTTGAAGGTGCGGGCCATAAGAAATTGGGGGTAAATTTGAGTAAAATAAGAACTCCAAAACAATCCATTGTACTCATGGTAGTTGTACATGGATTGAGAGGCATTTGTGTCAGCCAACCAGAGGATGCAGCATGGTTTAAAGTCAGGGAAGAGGTAAGTAAGGATTATATCCTCTCACCATACTTGTTTAGTCTATATGCTGAGCAAATCATCAGATAAGCTGGATTATATGAAGAAGAATATGGTGTCAGATTTGGAAGAAGGCTTATTAACAATTGTGGTATGCAAAGGACACACCTTGCTTTGTGAAAGTGAGGAGGATCTGAAGCATTTGCTGATGAAGATCAAGGTTTATATCCTTCAGTGTGAATTGCAACTCAATGTTAGAAAGACCCAAATCCTCACAACTGGACCAAGAGGTAACATCATGGTAAATGGAGAAATGGCTGAAGTTGTCAAGGACTTTGCCATTTGGGATCAATGCTCATGGAGGTAGTAATCAAGAGATCAAAGAGACATATTGTGTTAGGTCTATCTGCTGCACAAGGCCTCTTGAGAGTATTGAACGTTACTTTGAGAACTAAGATGAGCCTGACCCAAGACATGGATTTCTCCAATTTATCATACGTGAAAATTGGACATTGATTAAGGAAGACCATAGAAAAATAGATGGATTTGAATAATATGGAAAATACCCTGGACTCATATAAAATGACAAGCTAGGGTGTATTGGAAGAGACAGACCAGAGTGCTCCTTAGAGGTGACCATGGCAAGATTTTTTCTTACATACTCTGGTCATGGTGTCAGGAGAAGGACATCATGTTTGGTAAAGAAGATGGGTACAAAAAGAAAGAGGCAGGCCCTGGGCAAGATGGATGGGCACAGCGACTGCATCCATGGGCTCAGGCAGATGGACACTTGTGAGGATGCCGCGGGACCCTCTGTTGGGCACAGGGTTGCTCTTGGTTGGAACCAACGTGATGGCGCCTCACAGTACGTATCATGCCCGACACTGCACGAACTGGATGCTTACCTTCATACTCCGGAACAGCACCTCCTCTGGCTGTCGAGCTTCTTAGGCATAGTCTTTGGATCGCAGAGGCTGGTGTGCTTCTTTCTTGTGGACTCGGTTGATTCCACACTTAGGTGACTGCTTTCTTGGAGACAAACTTTCAAGACACCAGGTGCCATTTTGACTAATTACTGGACTCCATCTGGTTTCTTCACCATGCTTTGCTACAGCAGCCGTATTCCTAGTGAAGCCCTTCTTTTAAACATCAACAAATGTGTCACTTAACATCCTGGGAAATAACTGGATCAACTTTCCTCATAGTTGTTCTCCTTCAGATCTTAAAGAAGTAAGCTACACGGAGTTACAGAGTTTTTTAAAGTCAAGAGAATCCATGACAATGGCTTGGAGATTGAATAAGTTTGATTTGAGAGGATAAATACATTCAAAACTCAGACTTGATTAAGTAACTTTTACTTCATCTCAGTTATAATGTTTCCAGATAATTACAGGACTTCGTCCTTACTTAATATTAACAGTTCTTTTTTCTAGCTTCCTGTGTGCCAAACTGCTTAATCAGGGTGAACTGTATGAACATACTAAACAACTACCTTTTAACAAACAATGCCTAGCTTGAGCTAAAAAATAATAATCATAAACCCTTGCTTTTATTTCTTTGGTGTTCTAAGCAGTTAAGTTATGGCAAGAAATTGAATTGCCTCTTCAGAGGAGCAGAGAGGAGTTCAGAGCTTGATTTTACAATGGAGTTTTGTTTCAATCTGAGGAAGCTATTTTTTTAATCATGCAAGACATTAAGCATAATAAACAAAGGAAACATTTACGTTATCAAGCTTGCTGTCTTTCTTGGATCCCCAATCATTGCTCCTGGAAGCAGGAGTTAAGAGGTCAAAGAACTCACTGCAATCGCCAAATTTGCTACACCAGGCCGTTTTGGAGTGTTAAAAGACAGGGAGTTTATGTTGAAGGCTACGGTGCTCCAGACTCAAGTCAAGAAATGCGATCACCTATATGCATGTGAAAGCTAGATATTCAATAACGAAGACCAAAGGAGAGTTGATGCATTGAATTGTGGTGCTGATGAAGACTATTCACAGCACCGTAGATTGCCAAAAAAACAATCAAACCCATCATGATCAAAGTGCTTCTAGAGTGCTCCTTAGACAGAAGAACGGCGAGACTTTGCTTTTTGTGCTCTGGAGAGAACGGTCCCTGGAGAAGGATACCGTGCTTGAGAAAGTGAACGCGGCAGCAAAAAGTAAGGAAGGCCCTTGGTGAGATGGACCGGCACAGTGGCTTCGATGCCAGGCTCATGCACAGGGCCAAGGGTGAGGATGCCACGGGATGGGGCAGTGTTCTGTTCTTTTGTGCATAGGGTTGCTGTGGGTCAGAACTCACTCAATGGTACCTGACAACAAGAGGAAGCACTCTGGAGGTTTTAGGACCAAGGTACAGGTCTGCACACGGTACATGCTTACACTGGAGTAATAACTGCTAGCCCACAGATATATAGTAATGATTTATGTCTTACACCTGAAACTAACCCCCCCCCAAAAAAAACCCTGCTGCCATTAAGTTGATTCTATCTCATAAACTAGAGGCATGATAGCCAAGGTTGAAGAACATTACAATCTGAACTTCTAACCTTGAGGCTAACAGTCTGAAGCTTACCCAATAGCTCCACCAGATCTTCAGATTATCTCAAAAACAATCACACTGCCTTCCAGTGGCTTCCAACTCCTACTAACCTGCTAGACAGCAGCTGCACAGCCAGTGACAGAGTCTGCTAAAACATTGGGATTCCAGGACACCTTGTGTGTCTGCATCTTCTTCTCTGCAGAGAATTTTCATTTAGAAATTCCTCATTGACTTTCCATTGGCCCCGCTTGAGATTAACTGCCACCAATTTTTCACACCTTGGGGAGATGTGTTAGCATTAATAGCAGTGGCCTCTGGCATGTCAAATGGGAAACATTAATGACAATGGATTTTAATTACAGGCGTCAAGGTTACAGTTGTTACTAGTCTGGGTGATTTCCATTCCTAAGTTCATTAAACTCTTAAAGGTAGAAAGGTCAATAGTGATTTATTCTAGTGACAGCAAACTCAATCACAATTCTTTACAAACAAGCCTTTGGTGCCTCACCTCTGGGGAGACCAAGAGCCTATGGAACTCATTAGAGGAGCTGCCAACTTGGGTTTCTTTCCAAAGGGAAAAGAGGACATTCCTCAGGGGCCTTGGGGGAAAGCGATAGAAAGGACGAGGCACTTGAGGATCTTGATCACTTTGAAGTCTACATGGCTCACATCCCAAGGGCATGGGAATGTGTAGCCTGTGTAACCCAGGATTTGGTGCAGATGTGCTTTGTAGTACTAAAAGTAAAGGGGCAGGGAGATGGGTGGTGGTGCCTAGAGTCAATAGCAGCAGCACTGGTAGATATGTCACCGAAGAAGCAAGATGCTTCACAAGTACAACCTTGGGGGAGACTGGGGCCATGAGACAATGAGGATAACGATGCCGGCACTGGCCCCTCCACTGACTGTGGGAGTATATCTGGGTCAAGGAAGGCTAAGTGGAAGCGTTCACATTGGAGTGGTGCATTGATTTTCCCACTTGTGTTATGGTGTTAATTGGGCAAGGGCAAAGCACTAGGAGAATGTCCAGTTTTGAGCTATGATGGCTCACTCCATCCTGTTTCATGAACTAAACTGGAAAATGGGATCTCTGAAGACTTCCTATCTCAGACCTCCCAGTTGCTCTATCTGAGTCACCAGTGAAGTACAAACTTTTATTTTGGCCTTGCAGGAAGTCATTTCAGCTTTCCTTTCCCAAGTTTCATTCTCCTCAAGAGAGGTCGGCCTCCCCTCTCTTCCTTCTTCCCTCCTTATCTTCATTGCGCCCTCTCTCTCCCTTCTTCTCTGCTTTCACTCATCTTCCCCTTTTGTCCTTCTTCGCTTCCATCTTTCTAGCCTTCCTTCTTCCCTGCATTACTTCCTCCTCTTTCTTTTCTTCCTCCTTCCCACTTTCCTTCCTTCCCTCTCTCTATCCCTTCATCTCTTCCCTCCTCCTCAGACTGCAGTTAACCACAGGCCATACTTCATTACTCTTTATATACCTGGCACCATATAGAATAAGTGCTCAATGCCTAGGTCTTACATAAACTGATGAATATATGTAACGTCTTTCCGAGAGTACTTTCACCACTAATCTAAATCATTTCTGAAAATTATATATATAGAGAGAGATATTCTCTCTTTTAAGCAGGGCAGATTGTGTAAATAGACCCTATTTAGCCATGTGCTTTGCCAAGACATTGATTTTGTCCATGAGCCTTTGACTTGTTTGTTCAGTTATTCAACCCAATAGAGGAAAAACAATTATTTCAGCATCTGATTTGTTCAAAACACCAATCATGGAACTGGTTGGGCACTTACTGAAAACTAAACATGACTTCACCATTCAGAGAGACATTAACCATGAAACGGATGTTGTAAAAGCACGTTGCAACTGTGTTTCATATTTCAGGTGCATCATTCACTTTAACTCAATTTGCAATGTTATGCCCTCCATGCCATGTGGTTCTATTCCAGTTGTGGACCCTGGATCCCCGAGAGACTGCCACCTAATGGTCATAAGAGCTACCCTCTGGAAAAAGAGACACCCATCCAATGCAAAGTCTATCAATCCTGTTTCTCTGAAATGTCGGTGGAACTCAGAGACATTCCAGGAAATTGCTGTTTAACTCTTATTTAGAGACTGAAGATCATTGTGTTTTGTAAGATAGGTTTTTTTTAAATAAGAAAACAGGCCCCAGAGGAGTTGAGTAGGGTCTGCACACATTGTCTACATATATTACCTCTGATACCTGGTTCTTCATAGATGTTCGGAAGGTAATTATTAAAGGGAACTAAACTTAGGTCCTTCTCCCTATGGTGGAGAGATACCAGTTCCTGGAGAATGAAATCATATTTGGTAACATGGTGGGGCAGCGAAAAACAAAGAAGATCCTCAAGAAACTCCTAAACACAGTGGCTGAGCCAATGGGCTCCAATGTAGGAGCAATTGGGAGGATGGTTCACGGTTCTGCAGTGCTTGGGTCTGTTGGGCAGAGGATCCCTATGGGTTGAGGCAGACTCGATGGCACCTTGCAGCAACACAGTTGGTTAATGCTGGGCAACAAATAAGAAAGACTGGAGATGAGTTGTTGCATCTGAATTATGGTGTTGCCAAGGAACATTGGAAGTATTATGCCTGCCCGAAGAACAAACACATCAATGTGGGAATAAACACAGCTAGGTTGCTATTTAGAAGAGAGGAGGGTAAGTTTGGTCTTGTATGTAATCGGGAGATGCCAGTCCCTAGAAAAGGATCATGCTTTGTAAAGCAACCGGTTAGCAAAAAAAAGGAAGACCCTCAGGGAGGTAGACGCAGTGGCTGAAACAATAGGTTCAGCAAGAATATCGGTGGTAAGGATGGCACAGAACTGGGCTATTCTGCTATTCTTTGAGTAGCAGTGAGTTGAACAGCACCTAACAACCACAGCCAGATAGACGTGGAGGCCTGGGTGGTACAAATAGCTACTCACTCAACTGTTGCCTAATAGTTGATGGTTCAAGTCTGCGCATCAGCACTTGGAAAGAGATGCTCAGTGACCTCCTCTGAAAACCCGTGCACTGGAACACCTATGGAGTGCAGTTCTGCTCTGACAGGCAAGATATTGCTGTAAGGCAACAACCACTGGACAAGGGCTGGGTAAGATGCGCACTTGGTTTTTCTCTGATCATGTCTGAGCCTTTAACAGGCTGTTGCCGCCAGAGTATTTTAGGGCCTTTAAGAGATCTTGAAGATACCTCCTAGAATCAAATGGAACACTAATATTATTGTCCGTTGTTTACCAACCCGAGCAGCAGTCATGTGTTCAGGCATTATTTTCCTCACCTCATTACTGCTTAATTGAATTAAAGTTAAATTTGTATCTATGCAACATAATTAGAAATTACAGGTAAGGGACAGGAACATTCTCATTAGTGGCCATCTGTTGGTAAGGAAGCAGCAATGGCCACATTCCCAGGATTCTTTGTGGTGAGTCTGCACACATACGGAGTACTGGGGATGAGGACTCACCCCCGACCCCTCTCACGACCTGAGGGAAGTTATGGTGGTTCTGAGATTAAGAGCTCACAGAGCTAGTTACTAGAAGAGTTGGGTTAGACTTCCATTTTAACAGCAACCTTTCCTGAAAGTCCTTTCTTCTCTAAAGCATTTCCATCTTTCATGCTCAGTGCTGCCATGACAAAAACACAAATGGGTGCCTGAAAAAAGCAGAGATGTATTTTCTCTCAACTTTAAAAGGCTCGATGGAAATGAGGAGGCTTTCAACTCCAAGGAAGACACACGGTCTCAAAAACCCACAGCGGCAGCTCTGCCCCGTCCTGTCGGATGGCGATGAGCAGGTACCATCTTCACAGCAGTGAGCTGGGTTTTGCTTTGCATTTTTAAGGGGTTCACAGTTAGAATACAGGGAAGTAACTGTAATGGAGGGTTCTCTCTGTGCCGATAGACTGCTATCAATATTTATGCAGTATTTAGAGCAGAATTTTCCTTACATATGATATTAACGATATGGTTCAAAAATTCTCACATGCAAGTAGGAATAGGTACAAATAAGAACGTCTTCCTGTTGGTTGTTATCATATTCTTAATATTGACCAGTGCATGATTCCAGTGCGGTCTCAGTGTTTTGAGAAACTTCAGTTGATATTCCATCAATGCCTGGAGCCTTGTTTGGGGCCAATACCTTAACTACAACATGGACTTCTTCCCTTGACACCATCAGTTCTTGATCATGTACTGCTTTTTTAAATGGTCGCATTTGACTAGTTCTTTTTGGTTCAGTGAGTCTGTGCATTCCTTCTATTTTCTTTTGACACTTTGGGCATCATTCAATACTTCACCTTTAGAATGTTTCACCATTTCTAATTGAGGCTTGATACTATATTTCTTATTTGATTCTTTCAGCTTGTGATATGTTAAGTATGTTTTTCTTGTGGGGATTTTATCTCAGGGTCTTCTTCCATATTGTTATAATACATTCCTTTGTCTTCTCAAGCCACCCTTGGAAACTTCCTGTTCAACTCTTTTACATTACTGTTGCCTGAATTCAGTTATTCTACATTTAAGAACAAGTTTCAGAATCTCTTGTAATATCCACTTTGAGGTTTGCTTTCTTCCCCGTCTTTTGAAAAACCCTTTGATTTCTTCTTGTCTGATATTCTTAATGTCAGCCTGCAACTTGCCTGGTCTTTAGTCATTAGAAATTTAGATGGTCTCTAAATTGAGATGGGATATTCTGCAGGCATATTTTGGCTCTTAGAAGCCTGTCTTGAATGTGTTCAGCTTCAATTTTCATATGAGCAATTAATGGTCTCTTTCACAGCAGGCCCCACACAATGTGGATGAAGACATTTCAGTCCACAGCACTTTCCTACCTTCATGTCCGATTGCATTGGTGCCCACTCGACAATCAGTAAATAACTGATGAACAAGTGAGCTGCCACTTACTGGGCAACCCCATTGAGGATCAATGAGAGCAGACATAGCACCAAGTCTTTCTGGGGTGGGTATGGGGAGGAGCTTTGATATGATACATGACTACCCCCCATCAGCTCTGCTCTGGAGGGAAGGACGTCTATGGCCATCAAGAAAAAATTTATGGCCCCTTTTTTATGTTTCTTCCCAACTTATGCTGCCATTTTATGTTTCAAAAGAAGTTGTATTGACTTATATAATTCACATACTACACAATTCAATGGTTCAAATATAGTTAAAAGAATTATGGTTACCACTATCAATTTTGGAACATTTTTTTCATCCTGTACCCCTTATTACTAGCTCCCTACTGTATCCTCCAACTTCCCCTGCCATAACCCTAAGGAACTATTCATCCAGTTACTGCCTCCATATATACTGTCTCTAATTACTGGATTTCATATAAAAAGAAGCATACCAAGAATGCAACATCAACAAAGCAAAACACAGAAAAAACTCCAATCCAAGGAAAAGGAGAAGATAATAGAAATAAGGAAAAACTAAAGATGGGCAAAGGGAAAACAAATGATAATGTGTTAAATTTTACCCCAATTATATCTACAGTAATTCACTTCCCAGTGTACCATGCCTGAGGAGGGCAAGACTATTCATATCCCTGGTCAATGGCCCAAGGGAACTCAATGGAGGCTTCATCACTGTAGGATATCTGCATAAGGATTTGGGGACCTCCTGTTATCAATAGCTTTCTGAAAACCAAGGTTTCAGAATCTAAACTCTAGCATGATTCCCTTCTCTGATCTTAGATTTTATTAATGACACTCAATCCTTGAATGACACTGGCTGGTATACTCCTTCCATGTCAACCTAGATAGATGCTTGTCTTAAGACAAGCTTTTAAGATCCTAGATTCTAGTCTTTCTGATAGCTGTTATGCCATTATTTCCCTTGTCAGTCAGCAGGAGAGTCACCTTGCCAGTATTTTCTAAGTTGGAAAATGAAGACCCAAATGTGTCATGTAACTTTTCCAAAGCAATATAGCCAGAACTGAACTCAGGTCAGGTGGGCCACAGACTCATCTGAAAAAGAAGTTGGCCACACAGTGAAACAAACACTGACTTACAGAAGAAGTGGTGGCTAACTTCTTTACTCCATGGCTGAGTAAATCAGTTTCCCATGTGGGTGCTCATCCACTCAGACCTGGGTTACATTTTCATTCATCTGATCGCTAGGTTTGAGGGTGTACTATTGCAATGTTCATGGACTCACTCTTGAGCTCAAGTAGCTATTCTTCACTAGCTCTGTGATTTTGAGTAGAACATCTAATATATGCTAATCCCTGTTTCTTTAGATGTGTGCGTACGTTCACATGCACACATAAAATAGCTTCCCTCTTTGAGATTCTCCAATAATTACAAAATTGCAGCTGCTCTGAAAATTCATTAGTATGGCAGATATTAGGATGTAATACATCAGGGTTAAATCATGGTTACCAAGGATAGGTGAGATGGAGATGGAGGTAATGGTTGACTATGAAGCTCTCTGTTTCTGTTTATGGTAATGGAAATTTTGGTCACGGATATTGATGATGGTTATACAACATGACTGATGATACATATATTCAATGGATGATGTTTTGTGTGTTATGCTTGAGTTCATTATGTTGACTCATATCAATCCTGCTCATTGAGATTCTATTTTCATAGATAGGTAGCTTTAAAAATCATGATGTCCTTTTCCAATAATTGGACTTTCCTCTTGACATGTTCAAAGTGAGTTACTAGAGTCTTGCTATCCTCCCCTCTAAGGAACATCCTGATGTATTTCTTCTAAGACAGATAAGTTAAGGCATAAAAACTGAAACAAACAAAATCATTACCCTTGATCTGATCCTGATTCTCCAGGACAGAGTAGAACTTCTCCATAGGGTTCCAAGATTGTCACTCTAAGGCAGAATGCCTTATCTTTTGTCAATGGTGGCTGGTAGGTTCACAGGGATGGCTAAAGGCAACTCAAAAATGATTAATGAATTTTCAGTGCTGAGAAGAATAAGAGGTGACTCTAATAAGGCTGGTGCTAAGGTTGGATAGGAAGGTCGGATGCAGAGGGAGACTCTTGAAGGTGGGTGGAGGGAACAGTGTGGTCCACCAGGTCTTTTGGAAGAGAAGCCTGATGGAGTCCACCTTCTCCATCGCCACTCCTGTGCCTTCCTTCCAGTGATGGAGCTGGCTAGAGGTGAATCGTATCCAGGGCCCTGTGCCTCGTTTCTATGATTTATACCTTCAGTCTTTCAGCAGGGTGAGAATATAGAGTGTCTTGGATACTGCATATTCGGGAAATTTATGTTGCATAGCTAAACATCGTGTCTGTCTATCTCTTCCCAGTAATCTCTGATAATACCCAAATGGGCTTTTTATTTTAAACATCTGGACAGCCTTATGGTGGTGGAGAATTAAGGTGCTGAGCGAAGAAAACAGCAGAGTCATAAAGTCTGCCGGATAAACAAAGCTTTCTCTGCAACATTAACTTCTTTACGGAGAAATCTTCTCCGCTCTCCAAATGCACTTAGTAACTTTATATCTCCGTCTCCAGGTACACTTCTCTCTGGCAAATACTCTCATGGCATTTAATGGGGCCATTAAGGTAGGAAGCTATGAGATATTAGCATAAAAAGAACATTGCCAGAAGAGAGATGCAAAAAAGGCCTCTCTCTCACACTGGCTCTCTCCCCACCCTTTGGCGTTTTGCTTTTGTTTTATGACAGCAGAAATTCCCATTGTGGGTGGTGGTAATTTTAGCGGGATAATAACTCTGTCGACACCATCATAAATTGGCAAAAGGTGTGTAACACAGGGAGGGGAGTGAGACCAGAATGGAGAATAAGACACTAGTTCTGTTTGTTTTTAAAGTGCACAGCCGCCGTGTGAGGCACGGAAGCGTCTGTGCTTCTTCTTTCGTTGGTGTCCTCTGCGGGCATTCTTCCAGGGCCAGAAAAGTGGAGAAGTTCCCATGGGTTTCCCTGTCTGAGACACATGTGAGCCTGAGTCAATGTGATGTCATCTACTGGATGCCCCTCCCCATTCCGACCTGACCAACGTTGTCTCTGTCAGCAAGACTGAGCACACATGCATCAGCAGCATCTTTGCTCTTAAACACTTTTAAAGGGTTTCCTGCGGCTGATTTGCTCAGGGCAGCACATCATTTGATTTTCTGTCAAATGGGTGATTCCATTAAATATGAAAGAGACAAACCATTTCAACGGAGGCAGAGATTGTTAGAAAATATCAACTCAGCTCTCCACTGATAAACCTCAAATACAAAGACACAGCTGTGTTCTTAATAAAAACACTCTATACAAGGACAATAAGTCTTGAGTGGCATGGTGATTTCAAATAAAAATAATTTAAATAATTTTAAAATAAATAGATATTATTATATATTTTTAGAACACACACTGATGCTAATACAGGACATGAGAGGCGAGATCCCAATAGTTATGTGCTAGATAAGGAACCATAGACTTGCCATGCTGAATCTCGTTCAAAACCCTTTCCTCACAAAGCCTTCTTCAGGGTCTGTGATGAACCAAACTCACTTAAAAACAAACAAATCTCACTGCCAACACTGAGTCAATGCTGACTCATAATGACCTTTTAGGGCAAGCAGAACTGCCACTGTCAATTTCTGAGGCTGTAACTTTTCATGGGAGTAGAAAGTCTCACCGTTTTCCCATGAAGTGGCTGCTGGTTTCAAACTGTTGTCTTTATGATTAGCAGCCCAATGCATAACCACTATGCCATCAGGGCTCCTAGGGTCTGAGATAGTTAGGTTTGATGTCAATTTGGGCCCGGATTCTCCCATGAAATAATCGACTATAGTGTGGTCAATTCCAAGGTGGGATCTTCTGTATAGCAGCCAAGGAGTTTTAGGTGGAATAGAGGAGGGAATGTGAGTGCTAGTTCCTTAAACTTGCCAAGGCCTTGATGCATTTGAAAAGGTTTTATTTGGGGTGAGGCATACTCTTAATACAGATTGACAGTATGTAGGCTTCACCTCACTTCTTCTGCTGGATATAGATCCTGCATCTAGTTTGTTGACCTCCTGTTATATTGACTATGTATCTAGGAGTGATCAGCAGGATACCAGTCTTGGATTTATTTAGACAACCATGGATTCATTCAGCTCTGCATTCACCAGCTTGAGTCTTCCTGCTTGATCTTCTGACCATCAGTATCTGCATCTAGATGAATCAGAAGCCTCAGCTTACTTCTGACCCATGGAATTGAACCAGATTGGACTTTCCTATTTTGACAACCATGTGAGCCATCCATTTATGTAACCACTGCTTTTGCTTCTCTAGCAAATCCAACATAATACAGGGTCATTCTAATCATGTGTCTTCACATTCTCAGAGGTCAGCAGTGTTCAACACGGTTAAGTTCAACAAGTGGTTCTTGAGTTAATTATTAGCTACCAAGTCTCAGGACATGATAATCCTCGAGCATGTTATCCAGATCGCCAGTGTCAGCTAATGAAAAAAAGTGTTGATAGGGCCATTTTACTTGACAACTGACACTGTTTCTTCCCATCATCTTCCATTTTATTAGAACCACCCTCTTATCACACCTATCTTAGATTTACCTTGAGAGCCTCCACATTAGATCACGTGCCCTGAACCTGCCAAGTCGTATTTTTTCCAACATAGTTTATGTGAGTATGATACAAGCATATCCCCTCTTTTCTCTCTCAAATTTTATAACATCCCATTGTGCTTTCAATGAAAGTTCACAGAGAAAATTGATTTTTCATCTAACAATGCATACACATTTTGTTTGGTGTCATTGACTACAATCCCTGCAGTGGCATACATTTTTGACCCTTCATTTCCACACGTCCTTCTTTCCTATCTCTTCCTGCCTTTTGAGTGGTATCCCTGGATGGAAGTTGACATTTTGCTCTTACATGGTTGGTTTTTCTAAAGTGTGTGCACGCACAGATGCTATTGTTCACCAATCTATCAGGCTGAACATTGAGGTCAATTCCTCAATCCCAGCTCTGATGGGCAGCTAAGGGCAATAATCTCAGGTTCTACCAGTCTCTACAGACCTGCAATTCTGCTATTTTTCGTGCTTTTGAGTTTTGTTCTGTTTTTCTCCCATGCTCTCAAGAACCTCTTACTGTGATCCCTTTCAGAGTAGCCAGTAGTGGTGCTCAGGTACCATTTAGTTCTTCTGATCCCAGGCTATAGAAGCTGGATTCACATGCTCTCTCCATCACTTAAAAGTATGGAGATACATTCAAATGTCAAATGTGTTGATTGGGCCCTTAATGATGTAGTATGCAAAGTTTGGGTACTACTCCACGGCCAAAGTTGTTGAAAAGCAATTGAAGTTGAGGAGAAATAAGTGTAGCTAAGCATGCACTGAGAGAAAAAGAGAGAAAAGAAGAGAATGAGTTTGGATAGGGTCCCAGCCTTGATCCTGCTGGATTCCTGGCACCATCAGCATCCCCCTTGTTGTGCAAACTCTAAGTACTCCTCTACTCTAGTGATGCTCTCTCTGGCATCAGTCCATTCATGCAGTGGTACACTTCATGCTTCAACGTGACCTCATGGCAAATACACTCATGTACCTTTTAGAGGAATTTCAAATCAGTGGACTCACCTTCCATTTGTAATCTTATTTTGAAACGTAAGATGAATTTATAAGAAATCCTTTTCAAGCTACAAGAGGTAACAGGAGACAGAGATTTGGACAAAAGGGAAATCTTTTCAGTGTCTCTACACTGCCATCGCCTTGCCAGCTGCCCGCCCTCTCCACAGGGCAGAAAGGTTCAGTGGGTCCACATTGTTGAACTTCCAGTAGTAATCTCGGCAGTGAGCCTGGGCATCTTCCAATTACACGGCCTATTGTTTCATTATCCACCCAACACTGGATGCACCTGCCAGCAACCACACTCTCCTCTCATCATCAGTTTCAGCTCACCCTCCTCAGCATACCTCAACTTCCCATTGGTCTCAGTACCCAATATGCTTCATTTCAATTATTTCAATTCCTACCACCCACTTTTGGGTTCTGTATATTATGAGCTTGGAATACAACAAAAGCAAACCCACTGACATCAGGCTTACTCTAATTCATTGTGATGCCACAGGACAGGGAGCACTCACCTCAGAGGATCTTTAAAACGCTAACCTGTATGAAACCAGACAGAATCAACAGTACAGCCCTGGCAGGAAGCACAGAAATGAATGGTAAAATCTTCCCCACTCTGTGATGGTGCATTTTGGCAGGTGAAGATCATCTACACAGCAGGAGACCCTCAAAAATGAGTGAGAATATAGGTAACTACAATAAACTACCATCTGGTGTCTAAGGGTCAGGGACCAGATGAACAAATAGAAACCACACGGGTCATTCTAATAGAAACAATCACTTAAGTAGATGTATTAGAGTGTTCCAGTGCTTATTGTGCGGAGACATCAAATGGATTCCCTCTCATAGAAACCTCGGGGGCGACAGAAGGAAACACTGTCCTGTCCAGTGACATCCTCACAATCGATTGAGCCATGGTTGCAGGTTCCATGTCAATCATCTGACCGAGGGCCTTCCTTGTTTTTGCTACCCCTCTACTGTCCCACACACTGTGTCATTCTCTAGGGACTAGTCTCTCTTGAGAGCATCTCCTAAGTCCTGGACCCAGTCACTCCATCTTCATATTGGAGGAGCATTCTAGTGGATGCCATTAAAGAACTGGTTTTATTTTCTCATGATGTGAAGAGACTGACTTTCATTAAGGGCATTAGCTCTAGGGGAGGGTCCCCCTGGGTCTCTTTCAGTTTCTAGCAGCTGCTGAGCTCCATAAGTTGAGATATGGGGTTCTATGGACCCAACCACCAGACTCCCAAAAAAGAGACAGTGACCACATAGAGAAAATAATGTTTTTGAAGAGACGCTACAAAGTTAGCAGCTGTTGCTATGGGAGTGTTAGCAAACATTTCAGATTAGAACCCACAGCTGTGTTGGGAAGCCACTTTCTGGATTGATAGCTCTGGGAGATTCATGCTGCCAGGAGTGGGCATCAGAAGCAGGAACCAAAGACCGACAGAAAGAACCAGCTAACCTCCACCTTGGTGGAGGGTGGGATCTGGCAGTTGGTGTCACATAATCTTCATAGAAGAACTAGTCAAGCGGCCAAGAAACCAAGTTGTTGGTGATGATCATCACGGTGGAGATGAACTCCACTTTGGATTACTACACTTTTTTAAAGCATCAAAAAGCAAAGAGGCTTCTTACTCTGAGGGTGGAATTCACCTGACACAAGTCATAGGACTTCCAGTTACTCCCTGTACATGTGAAAATTGGACATTGAACAAGGAAGTCCAAAGAAGAATTGATGCATGAGAATTATGGTACTGGCAAAGAATATTGCAACTATCACGGATTGCCCAAAGAACAAACAAATCTGCCTGGGAAGAAAGAGCGTGAGACTGCTCCTTAGAGGCAAGGATAATGTAACTGTCTTGTGTACTTTAAACCTATTTCTACGACAGACCAACCCCCAGAGAAGGTATTCTCAAGTCTCACCTATCTTTATGGTAAGGCTGCTCCTGAGCCAAGTCTGACATGACTAAAAGATGCCCAAGCATCCTGGACATGGTGCCATTCACACCAGGCACAATTACAAGAAAAAGTATGAAAATATATGAGTGACCTGGAAGACCAGAGCTCTTGGCACATGACAGGCTTGAAGATTTGTGCCCACCAACACCTTGTGCTCTATCATGGCCATGCAAGCCAAAGTGGAGCCATGGGGGCCCTTGCAATATCACACTGGATAATCCCCCCTGGATCCCCAGGTCCCACTATGGGGTAATACTGGAGGGAGGCATTCGATGTCCAAGAGGAAGACAGAAAGACTCCTTTAAGGGCTGCGGGCTCTGGCATAGACCATCTGGTGAAGCCCCATGTCTGTTCTGAAAGGCCTTAGAACATTGGACAGAGCAGATTATGCTGTCCCTCTGTCCACTGATTGGTTAAACTTTAAATAATAATGGAAGCTCTATATATTTCAAAGGACTATTATGAGGAGTTAAAAAAAAAAACAGCTGCCCTCGTGTCAATTTCTACTCACGACAGCCCCATATGCGTCAAAGTAGACTTGCACTCCAGGCGGTCTTCTGTGGTTCCTTCGTCAGAAGTTTGGTTCCAGGACTGTGCCCAAGGACCATCTAGGTGACCTATATTATTAGTCACTGACAAGCAACCTAGAGTGTAACCATTTTGACAGTTAGGGAATCTCTGTGAAGATTAAAACAACAACAATACAATAATATTTTCTTCCAGTTCTCTCTGACTCAGAGTAGCCCTGTAGGACAGAGAGGACCTGACCCAGGCAATTGGGGGTGGGGGGGGGGGAGGTCATCATTGCCCTCTAATGGCCTTGGGAGCTACCCAGCCTTGCTCCTGGAGAGCTGCTGCTGGATTTGAACTGCCAAGCCCATGGGCCACAGTCCCGCACTCAACCACTATGCCACCGGGGCTACCCAAACAATCTTTACCAAAATAGATTCCCTTACTTTTTGCTGGCAGGTAGATTCAAACTGGCAACCTCCTTGGCGCTTATCCCCTGCACTATTGGTGCTCTGTAATCAATGATTAATACTTGCTAATTGCATCATGACTAGACATCTTGTAGGCAGATATTGTATAATCAGTTAACCTTTGGATAGCTTTGGATAGCTTTGCAGAAACAAAATTAAAATGTGGCATTTGCTGGTAAATTCAGATCTCTCACAAGTAAAACTCTACTGGGAAGATGTGATTTCATTAATATGAGATGGAGAATTGTGAAATAAAGTGAATGAGGACTCTGACACAGAGAAGGATCTAATAGGACAAAGGGGGAGCTATGCAATTCCAAGGAAGGCGTTGGGAAATTAATTAGCTATTTAGGCAAAAATAATTACTCTGGGTCTTTACCTCCCCACGTGCATCAAAATAATTCCCGCAGCAATCAGAGGTGGAATTTTCAAATGCCAACTCATAAAAAAGCTAAGAAAATAGAACTGAACATTTACTAGCTCTTGGCGGGGTTTGGGGTTGGGGTTGCTGGAAATTTTAGAACAAAAAAGAAATCACAAAGGAAAAGGGACAGATCTGATTATACAACAATTAAAGTTTTCTCTATAAGAAAAAAAAAAAGGATCCAAAGTTAAGAAGGCAAAGACGTTCTCATATTTTTAGTAAATATTTCCCCAAAGGTCATGAGCTTTTTTATACAGAAAGCTCATGAATGAATTTGTTTTTTGTTTGTTTGGGGGGCATCACTGCCCTCTGGTGGTGGGAGTAGGAGGCCCAGCCTTTGCTCCTGTGGAGCCGCTGCTGGAATTGAACTTCCATCCCAGTGGACCGCAGTCCCGTGCACAACCACTACGCAACCGGGGCTCAGTTCATAAATGAATGTTTTAATGGTGCAAAGTCCCCCATGGATAAAAAGACAAGGGCATCATTAGTAAGCAAATATGCCATTTTCAAGCAGTTTTAAATATTTAATTTTACTAGTGGTATAAATTAATGCATCTACTCAACTCTTGGCTATTATTTTCCTGCCTTAAAAGAGACACACTTGAAAACAGGTATTTTTGTTTTATCTGCTGTCTCAGTCTGACATACTCTGGTGGCTGTCAACCGTGAACTCTCAGATAATCATTGCAATAACAACATGAGAAGCTGTGATGTGAACAAGAAAATCAATTAAAAGTAAATTGAAATCCAATATGGTGGCATCCAAAAGTTCGTGGATAAATGGAATGAGAACATAATGGAAGTTTCTTATGAAGAGTTTGAAATCACTTCATTTATCATTGTTGTTAGGTGTCTTCACATTGGCTCTAACTGAGCATCTCCACACACAACCAAACAAAACTGTGCCAACTTCGTGGTCACTCTTATGCCAGAGTCCATTGCTGGAACCGATTGCTACAGCCACTGGGTGGACCCATCTCACACAGGGTCTTCCTCTTACCCTTGATTTTTCCAAGCATGATGTTCTTATCCAGGGTTTGGTCTCTTCTGATAATATACCCAACATATGCAAGACAAAGGCTAGCCATTCTCATCTCTAAGGGGCATTCTGACTCTGTTTCTTCCTCAGAAGATTTGTTCATTATTACAGTCATTGACATGATAGCATCATTCAGAAACATTAACTCTAGCTATAGACAACTTAAATATAGATGCATTGTTGCTGTTATTGTTAAACTCCTAGTAAACCTCTATGACAATGTGAACTACCTGTTAGTGTCCTCAATTATAATATTGATAGGAGCAGATGACCAAATCTTTCTCTCAAGGAACAGCTGTGTGGGTTTGAAGGCTAACAGATAAGTGCTCAACCCAGGAGGCCTAATAGAGAGATATTCTAAAATCAAATTTTAGTCATCAAATAAATTCCACACCCCAGCCACCCTATAAGATAGAGCACAATTTCCCTCCATTGACTTTTCAAGGCTATAATTCTTACAGAAGCAGATTGCCCCATCTTTCTCCTGCAGACTAACTAGTAGGTTTGAACCCCAAGGCTCTTGATTTAAATATAGATACTGGCAGCGTTGTGCACATCAAAACCAAAACTCAGTGCCATCAAGGTCATGGACAGTTCTCTTTCATAGCTGACTCAAATATGTAAGAAAGGAAATGTGGGGGGGAACTCAGTTGGGACAAATTGCAAACAGGGAACAAGAACATACATTTAAGCAGTGCCAACAAAGCAATGAGACACACTTCTCATAGTAGCAAGCTACATTATATGTGAACACTGGTTGTATAATTAGATATTCCTTCAATCCAGTCTATTTGTGTGTGTGTGTGTGTGTGTGTGTGTGTGTGTGTAGAACCAAAACCTAATCACTTCTGCATGGAGAGTTGAGCTCGTGAAAGCAAGAGGAAGAAGACACTTCCTGCTCTGTGTCCTTTCAAATGGAGAGGAATGCTCTCTGTGTGCTGGTGCCCCTGAGCTGGTGCCCCTGATCCCTAAGAGCAAATGTAGAGACACCCTACAACTCACGTGGATGCCTCCCATGGATCACCTCCACAGGGTCACTTTGCGTTAGCCCTGTCATCTTACATGAATCTGTACTGCTGCAAAGACCCAAAATGTTAACAGGGCTACCTGGAAGCCAGGAAAAGCAGACGGGTGTGTGTCATAACCTTGAAGCAAAATATTTTCAAAGCACAACAATCAATAGCTAGCAGTGCTTGGGAAACAAAAGACTAATACAATGAAGAAAATGCCTTCTCTTTGTTGGAAGAGACTTATGGCATTGAGCACGTCTACTGTGCAAGGACACTTTAAAGTGTGAGAGAGCAAATATGCCACGTTGAGGACTAAGGTGCACCTGACCCTGAGCCAGGATATTTTCAGTCACCTTACATGCCTGGGGAAGTTGGATGATCAATATGGAAAATCAAAGAAGAACTTGTGCCGTTGAGGTAGGATGGGAGGGGAGAATATTGAATATATAGGAACCTTGCAGAACATTCAGAGCTGTCTTAGAAGAACAGGCAGGCTTCGCCCTAGAAGTGGGAATGGAGAGATTCCTTCTTATGTACTTTGAGCAGGTTGTTAGAAGGGCCTAACTGTCCCAAAGAGGAAGCCTTCCAAAGAAGAGCTGGATGGACACAGTGGCTGGAACAAGGAGCTCAAACAGGATAACAATTGTGGGGATGAAGGCGCAGGACCCAGCAGAGTTTCCTTGTTCAGAGGGGTGCCTAGCGTTGGAACCAAGTTGACAGCACTTAGCAGCAGCAATGTGTGGGGAAGAGACCTTGGCAATGATGCAGTTCTTTCCATACTTAATGGTACAGAAGTTGCCAAGAGTCTCTGCCTAAAGCTAACTTTAGTTGTCATGGATAAGACTGAGACTCATGGCAACTTTATGTATAACCAACCATGAACCATGAAGGGTTCATCCAAAATGCTCTTGCTGTTTGTGCAATTTTTAAAGAGGAACTATTTTCTTCCCCCTAAGATGTCAAAACAAGCTGCAAATCTTCCATCTGTGGCCCCTTTTAATGACAACAAGCTGTCCAAGCTCCGAGGGTCCCCAGTTATAGGTCCCCACTGTCTGACCTCTGGTTATTTCAGTGGCCTGGTCTTCCAGAGACCTATTACTTCCTCTAGTCTCAAAATGCAGCATGGTTCACTGCAACACAAGCTGTCAAGGACTTGGTCTGTGGGTGGTTTGCAGGATCATGTCAATCATTCTGATGCCAGGCCCCACTTCCAGCAGAAAGAGAAATGACCAGATCCTGCGTCATTGTCATGATGGTGGGAGGGTTTGAGCCTACAGCTGTCCCACTGTACACTCTGCAGGCTTCCAGTGACATTGCCAAAGGTGGAGCTCATGGACCAGTCATGCAGCGCTGATGGAGGGGACCTGCTCAGACCAGGCTGCTCATTGCCCAGGAATAACTTTTGATCGCTGGTACTTTGTGGCATAGTGATTGCAAGTTGGGCTTCTGACCATAAGTTCTGTAGTTCAAAATCACCAGCCACTACTTGGAAGAAGGAGGAGGCCTTTTATTCCCATAAAGAGTTACATTCTCAGAAGCCCATGAAAGCACGTGTATCCTATCCTAGAGGGTCAAAATCTACTTAATGGCTTTGTTTTTGGGTTATCTTGGGAAAAGCTTCATTTGGTAAATGTAATACTTATCTTTAATTTAACATTTTACATGCAGTGAGATAACCCATTTGAAGGAGGACAATAATCTGCAGGTCTTAGCTCCTAAGTTAGCTTACATTTGGTAGGTATTGTCTTGATTCAGTCTTGTGAAGATGTTGTAGCTTTCATAAGCCCCATGTGGAGGGTTGTAAACAGGACTTGAAACAATTGTTATTGTCAGCAGTATTTCAGACATTGACATAGTCTCTCAATTCACTGCCATCCAGTGGATTGTGACTCAAAGAGACCTATACCTGAATCAATAATTAATTGTAGCTAAATTAAATCAATAATTAACGTGAGTGGAGTTATTAGGTAGCAGGGTGTGATAGGTAGGACTGTTGTGCCAACTTGGCCAATGAACACATGGGAGATTAACTGAAGGGCGGAGCTATAAATGGCTAGATGAGCATCCCTTTTCTCTCTTGCTCTTGGATCTTAGGACCAGTGTGCACCCAGCTGTCTTGTGTGTTCTCTGCCTTCTTTTGCAACCTACTATCAATGAGACACCTAAACCGTGGACTATGTCGCTCTAAGTTGAGGCTCCTTCAAGCCCTGCTTCACCACACTACTGGAATATACATCTCTTGAGCTGGGGACTGTCGAACTTTGTCATTTGGCTGACTGTTGGTGACCTGCTTTACTGTTTGCTGCCTGTGGCCAGATAGCCTGAGTTGCTCTTCAGAGGACTACCTGGTGGCCCGCCAGACTTGAAGGACTGCCAGTATCTTACAGCTTTCTCACAGAAGTGAGTTGCACTGGGCCATTCATACTGCTTTATGGATTAATTGTTTATTTCCTATGCTAGATATCAATATATCTATATCTATTCATAATTATTAGTGCCCTGGTTTGTTTCTCTAGAGAACCCTGTCTAACACAGGGTCATGTCCATACTCTAAATATCCTATTGTCAAATTTGACAGACAGTATACTAGTCACATATATATGCTATTAGTATCATGTATGCAACTTGCATGATTATGTATATATGGTTGTTGCTAATCTTTGTTGCTATTGTGCAACAGAATGAATCAGGGCCTGGTCCTGCACCATCATCACAGCTGTTCAAATATTTGAGCCCATCGTTGCCACCAATGTGTCAATCCACCTCATTTAGGGTCTTCCTCTTTTGTATGTTCCTTCCATTTTACTAAAAAAGATGTCCTTTTCCAAGGACTGATACCTCTTGATGGCATATCTACAGCATTCAAGAGTCTCCTGATAATATATCTAGGTATATAAGACCAAGTCTGACCATCTAAGTTTGTGAGGAACATTCACAAACTGGCTGTACTTCTTCCAGAACAAATTTGTCTGTTCTTCTGGAAGCCGCATGGCACTATTGATATTTTTTTCCAGTACCATAATTCAGGTGAATCAATTCGTCTCTGCCCTTCCTTATTCAATGTCCAAATTTTGCATGCATCTGAGGATAAAATTATAGCTATAGGCAGAGATATGTTCATAATATGTATTTTTATGTTCATAATATGCATTCTTGCCCAAAGGCCAATGGTGAGAACCCAGCAGTTTCTCCTCGGGGAAGAAAGAAGAGTCAGTCCTATCTCCTGAACGTTACAGCTTTGGAAACCTTAGGAGACAATCTTGCTTTGTGTTACAGAGTCACTGTGAGTCGGAGTAGATGTGATACAATGCAACAAGGACATTAATAAGGGAACATCACAAACCCGTGAGCAGGGTTTGGGTGGTTGATACAGATGATTTGTGCTGTCATTGTGTGTCTCTCTTATTGCAGAACATGGGTGGCATTATCCTGAATGGAGCTGTATCTCTTCAAGATCGGATTGTAATTTTGAAATTAAAGATGAAGATACAGAAAGTAAAGAGGGAATTATCCCGCTCCCAGTGGGAACCATCTGTCTGCTAGGTTATTGGGAGCAATTGTGGTTGTAACTATAGGCAAATCCTACAGCAGTTCATCTCAGGATCACCACTGGGTGGAGTCTTCAGAATCTGTTCTGACAGCTTCATCACTGTGACTATCCATTTGGCCTGACAGGAGCCACAGTAAAATTGGCAGCTGTGCTATCAATCATTCTGTTCAATAGTCATTGTAGGAACAGGGACAGCTGCTCCTCAAGGTGGGGAGGGGTCTGAACTCTTTTGTGCTTTCACAATACAAATGTGTCCACTGAGGTCACTGCAGGACTGCAGTGACTCAATTTTGCTTCTACAACCCATCCCACCTTCACTCCACTCCCACTCATCCTCTCCACAAGTCATTTTAAGATGTGTGGCTTCGATATTTTAAGCTACACTTTGCTTTGCATGTGGCGACACCTCTGAAGTAAAAAGCATCCAATATTCACATTAAAAAGCATCCAATACAGTTGTTAGTTACTGTCAAGTTGATTCCAACACCAGCTGATCCAAGGTGTGCAGAGCAGAAGGACTCTCAGAGGTTTTGAAAGAAAGGACCCTTAGTAAAGATTGCCAGATTTTTCTTCTACCGCCATTCTGGGTAGAATGAACACACTGACCTTCAGCTCATGTAGTTAAGGACTAACCATTTGTGCCACTCAAGGTCTCCCTCTTCAAAGGCTACCAGATGTAATTGACCGAGTTTTACTTTGTATTAAGAATATGTACAATAATAGAAATGGTAAAACCAATGTTGCCATGGAGAGAATGAAATAACACAGCAAATCAGATTATGTTACTTCTACTTTGCTTTCTCACTTCCTCTTTATTCCTTCCTTCTTTAAAAAAAATTAAATACACACTTTTTACTTGTTGACTTGACTAAATTCCAAATACCAGGTCATTTTATGAAAACGGAAGACAACCTCATCTGATCACAAGGTGTAGGATGTTCACATCATGACATAACTGTCAACTGCCATCATCACGTTGCTGCCAAACCACTGAAAAACCCTGAGAAACCTTCACCGCCACTGCTTGTTTGACTCTCACTTCACTCCTCGGTAATTGCTACTATGTCATCAAAGCACAAGACCATCGGATCCTGGATTTCTCTTATGATGGTCATAAGTGAGAAATGACACATCATGAGGAGAAGGTGTATTGTATTGTGAGTCTAGAGAATCTTTTTTAGAGAATCAGGTTCTTGTTGGACAGCTTCTATACATACTATTCAAAGACCATGAAGACATGTTGCAAAATGTGTCAGCATTCTCATTTCTTCTATGTGAGTTGTTCTGTTTCCATGAATTCCCTTCTCACCATTGTCTAGGATCAAGTTGACCATTAGGGATCATTAGGTCCAATTCAGAGGATTGCTTAGAGGACCACAGTCATCAGAGGTGGAACTGTCTGCTCTTTGAGCCATTGTTTTTTTGGCTGAGAAATGACCATTGAGGAAGTTTGTATTCCAAATTTTAAGATATCACAGGGCTCAGGGACTCCTCTAGTGTCTACCACTCATATTTCTCAGTCCAGTAAGTCTTATGTTTTTGAGGAATTTCAATTTGTTCTACATTTTTCTCCCAGTCTATCCAGGACCATCTCCTGTCTTCCTCCTTGGTCAAAAGAGTAGCCAGGCCCAATCTAGTTCCAAAGCAGGTGAGGCTGTGGTTCCTGTAAGCTAGTTTCTTCTTTGTACCTTGTTTCCTCTCTCTCTCTTTTGCTTTGTAGGCAAATGGTTGCACAGAGATGTCCATTGGAAAACTTTTAAGATCCCAGATGATATTCACCAAACCAGGATGTAGAACCTTATCTTTATGAGCCAAGGATTTGCAACTGATCAAATCTCCCCTGAGTCTGGTGTGCTATGCCTTCAATCTGGAATTCCAACCTTCAAGATGTTTGCTAGTGACTAGGAAGTTTTCATAACTATGCCCCCTATGTGCTTTATTTTATTTATGCATATATGGAGCCCACACAAACGTACATATATTTGGCTACAGAAACAATCTATACATTGTATCCATATAGTCATTTGTGAATACAAATACATACGCTGATGCTACTGCTGTTGCTATTAGATAGCCATTGGTCAGTCCCAACCCAGAGCAACCCTATGCATGACAGAAACACTCTGTGGCCCTGTGCCAACCTCACAATTGTTCCTCTGCCTGAGCCCACTGGTGCACCGGTTCCATTTTGTTGAGGCTCTTCCTATACAAATAGATACATATATCTAATATGGAACCATGCATAGAATGTTTTCAAGATGGTATCTAGTATAGCATTTACCACTCTCCCCCCCTTATTCTCCTGTGTTTCGTAGCATCCTGTTCTGCTTTGATCAGTTCTGTACAAATGTCATCATGACTTGCTATCACTTTCCCCATCACCCAAATAACAAGTGCTCACTCTCTAAAGGGGATCCCTCCTATCCCCCCTTTTTTCTTCTATAAATCATTTTATTGAGGGCTCATACAACTCATCACAGTCCATCCATCCATCCATTGTGTCAAGCACATTTGTAGATTTGTTGCTATCATCATTAGCAAAACATTTGCTTCCTACTTGAACCCTTGATATCAGCTCCTCATTCCCCCCTCCCCCACTCTCCCTCCCTAATGAACCCTTGATAATTTATAATTATTATTGTTTTATCATGTCTTGCACTGTCTGAGGTCTCCCTTCACCCACTTTTCATTGTTCATCCCCCAGGGATGGGGTTATATGTAAATCCTTGTCTTATGCTCACAAAGGATGAAACTAGAAAGGTTTACTGGTCACAGGAGACCTTTATGGTAGTGCTGACTTGCAGCTTTTGGGGGTGGTAGTGGTGAGGTCTATTTAAGTTACAAATCATACCTGGTTTTAATTGTATTGAGTCAGTTCTACTAGATGCATGTTTGCTGCAGAAGAACCAGAGACTACAGAAGGTGCCCCATGATATGTGGGTTCTCCTGGGAGTTTCCAGGCAGCCTGATGCTTTGCTAATCCTCACCCCTTAACACAGGGAACCCAGGACAAATGAACCCCTCAGGACCAGTAGTGAGAATGGAGATACCGGAATGGTGAAGGGAAGGTGGGGTGAAGATGAGGAGCCGATTACAAGGACCTACACATAACCTATATGGAGTATGGACAGTGGAGGAGTGGGCAAGGAGAGACATCAGGCAGTGTAGGATATGGCAAAATAATGATTATTTATAAAATATGAAGGGTTGGAGGAGGAAAGAGAGAGGGTTGGGAGAAGAGGGAATGTAAAACTGATGCCAAGGGCCCAGGTGACAAAGCAAATGGTTTAAGAATGATGATGGCAGCGGGCATGTGAAGGTGTTTGGCACAACACATGTATGTATGGACTGTGATAAGTGATGTACAAGCCTCTAATAAAATTTCTAAAAATAATAATATCCAATAAATATACCTTCAAATGCTAAAAAAAAGTAAAAATGGAAAGGAAACAGAGAAACCAAGTTCAAATAATTATTCTTCTACTTGCTAGCCCAGTAAATGTGACTATTGGATCACTGACTACTCATCTGTGTCTGCAGATGGAAAATGTACAATTTAATGTGTTCTTTAACTATATACAATAAAAACAATGTAAGTGCAGACTTATGGATCTACTCCAATTTTCCTATCCCTTTCTGTAACCACACTTGTTCTTGCCTTTTTTTTACATTTATTCTTTCTTTTCCAATAATTTTATTGAGGACTCTTAACAGGTCTTATAACATTCAAAACATCCTTTGTATCAAGTACATTTGTACACATGCTGCCATCTTCATTTCCAAATGTTTTCCACTTGAGCCCTTGATACAAGCTCCTCTTTCCCCCTCTTTTTTTAAAATCATTCCATCGGGGGGCTCATTCAACTCCCATCACGAACAACACACATGTCAGATTGTATGCATACCACATTTGCACAACTGTTGCCATCATCACCCCAGAAACATCCTCCCTCCACTTAGGCCCCCGTACCAGCTCCCCATATTTCTCCTTACCCCCCACCCTCTCCCCCATGAATACTTAATAACTTATACATTGTTGTTACTTTTTCATATCATACTCAGTCTGTGTTCCTTAATCCACTTCCCCGCTGTTTGTACTCCAGAGAAATCATATGTAGATCCGTGCAATCGGTTACCCCCTTCCACTCCACCCTCCCTCCACCCTCCTGGTATCACCATACCCACCACTGATCCCAAAAGGATCATCTGTCCTGAATTCCTATATTTCTGACTCCAGTGTTACATCTCCTGGTCTAGCCAGACTTGCAAGGTAGAACTGGGATCATGAAAGTGGGTGGGAAGAAGCATCTGAGAACTAGAGGAAAGTTGCATACCTCATTGTTGCCACACTGTACCCTGACCAACTCCTCTCTACCCTGCAACCCCGCTGTGAGGGGGTGCTGCTTCACGTATCGATGGGCTTTGGATCCCCGTTCAGTACTGCCCCTCCCAGGGACCTGCCCTGACCATCAGTCTGCTCACAAAGTCCTCTCTCAGGTCCTCAAGTCATCTCAGGCCCAAGCTCAATGCCACCTCCTCCCCAAAGTCTTCCTTGACCAAGCCCATTAATGCTCTGCCATTGAGTCAATTCCAATCCATCTAAACCCTTTAGGACACAGTAGTTTCCCAGAAGGTTTCCAAAGATAGTCAATCACTATGAAAACCAAGAGCCTTCATGTTTCTCCCACCGAAAGACTGAGACACACGTTCAATAGGCTAACGGTCCAATGTGACATCCGGTGCCACCAAGAATACTCCTCCTCCTCCTCCTCCTCCTCTGCTTGCCCACAGCAACCCATCGCTTGCTTGGTCTCTTTCTTTTCTTTGAACTAAGGGCAGAATTAACATAATGAAACTGCCTGCACTGAAACGAATAAGTCAGCGTCAGTAAGTGCCTTCCTGATATTGGACATCCACCACCTTCTCAAGTTCCATCGTATTTTCACCACCACCACTCCCCACCCTCCTGATAGCCCTGTTCCTGGGAGGCTGTCATTCTCATCCTCCTGTCCCCTTGGTCGCTGGCAACCACTCATGTCCTTTCTGTGCCTGGGGGTGGGCTTTCTGGTACATTTCCTGTCACTAGACTCCAGCAAACAACTTTCCTCGTCTGACTTAGTTCCCTTCAGGTCATGTGCCTCAGGTCTGCCTACGTCATAGTATGATCCTCCTGTAGTCTCCCAGACCAGAATTTCCACTGATTTCTGAGAGTTTATTAAGTCCTTTCAGATAGGATTTATTTGATTGTGGGATGCGCATACCAAATGGGGTATGGATGGCCATTGATTCTTTAAAAAAAAAAGGCGTAGTTTTCTCCTATTTAAACTGTAGAAAATCAATCATATAAAATCAATGACCACTTTCCCGCACACTTCTTATTGATGTTTACTTAAATGCTTGAAAAAGAATAAGGCACTCACTTTTCTTAGGATATCAGTGTTTAAGCACCAAACAAATACAGAGTGCTTTTAGTAATTAGGTAAATGCAATTAAAAGTCTTTCTTATCAGTAGTACTCATATGGGTGATTTGCAGGGCAAGAGAACTGTCTGGCTGTCTGGCCATTTACACTATCAGAATCCAATGGATAGTCGTGGATTAGTGGCAGTAATTTTGGACTTTTGTGCCTATTCTGGGCCTGTTTCTGACTCTGACACTGTCTCCAACAATGTGAACACATCTCTTCCTTATCTGGTCATTAATGCTTTCAACTGTGAAGAAAGAAAAAAAAACTTGGAGGAGGAAGAAAAATCTGTTTTCAGGGTATCAAAGTAAAATAGATTATTCATAAAGAAAGAATTGCCTTACTGAATCCATTTCATGACAAAACTTAGCATAATTACTTCCCCCGCCTTGCAACCGAGAGAAGTTATGGATTAATTCAGAGATAATTCACATTTTCACGACACTGATTCTTCTTTATGATGTTCATTAATGATTTTTCATTATCCTTCCATTAATTTAGGTCAGGGAGGGTTTCTCAACAAAAACAGACTTCTGCAATCTGCGTGGAGTCCTACTTTGGAGGGTGAAAGAAAACTCTATCCATCAGAGGACTTTTGACCGTCTCTCTTCCCAGCTGGCACTCGCATGTGAGCATTGGCTACTTCAGTGGTTCAAACTCACGAGGGTCATCCTCCATAGGACGATGATAGGCTCTCAGTTCCCATAGAGACTTGCAGCCTCCAAAATCCTATATAACTTCATCAGGGGCTGGAATTCACTGGATGGTAATAGGCATTCCTGGCACAGAAGTAATAGCAACCTGTAGCTATTCTGACAACTAAAATCATTCTCCATTTCTAGAACATGATGCCTTTTGATGACTTTAAAATATTGTCTACAGATCTTCGTTTTACATTTCTTATCAACTTTGTTCTTGTGAAACTTGTTATTCATGATACTACCTTGAGTCATGTTGTTCTTCTGGTCTTTCCCCTTCTACTCCTCACCGGTGTTAAGCCAGTTGTCTAAAGAAACAAACCTAGTGGCATCATCTAGATGTAAGAAAGAACTTTATATCCTGAGGAGAGACCAATCCAGTCCAGCTCAAGTCCATAAGTCTAACTGGTATTCCCTCTTTAGACTCACATAGCTGCAGACAAGTGACACAGAATGGCCAAGCATGCATGTCACAGTCTTATACATGAAAAGTCGCATGGATCCAAGGTCAATGGAAACATGGTAGGTGCTGACAGTGCTCAGGGCCCCTATGTGAGCCCCCCTAGAGGCAGATAGAGTTCCAGAAGGCAGGAAAGTGGAGGTTTAGAGAGAGGGTTAGAAAGAGGGTTATAATTTCCCCACTTGTAAGTAGGCCACACCCCCAAGGAAGCATCATCAGACTGTGACCAGGGTCACAGGTTGAATTCCAAGCCTATGCTTTCATTCGTCTTCAAGTTGGCATCAACTCTAACTGCCATCAGCCCCTTTATGTTCTTTTGTTTTGCTTAATTGCATTTTCCAATTGACCTTTACCAATAGATTCCATTTTTGATATCTAATTATTCAGCAATCCTACTGAACACTAGTGTGAATTCTCAAGGTTTCTAGATAATTGGGGCTTTCTCTAAATATAAGTGTCTTATCCATCAACAAGGTGGGGCTTTAAGCTTTTTAGAAACTTTTATTTTTAAAAAACTTTTGTTGGTTTTTTTTCCCATTAGCTTGGACTTCTCTTGAACAGTTCTGAGTAAAAAATCATAATGGTGGCAAGTCTGTGGATGCTTTCAAATAGATTTTGTCTCAAATCATATTGTTTCTCTGTGTATCAGAAAGAATGTATAATATTCCATTTGTGTTGCTTTATGACATCACACTGCTCTTGCATTTCTGGGAGACCATCTGTTTAATCACAGTACTTGCTCTTGTGTGTATACTTAGAAAGTCACTGGACTCCTTTTACTGGTCATCACTCTTTGTGGGTACCCTTTCTTGTGCCCAATGTGTTCTTTTTAGGTGGCCCCCACTGCCATCAAGTTGATTCCATGTATAGGGTGCCTAAAACTGTCAATATTTATGGGAGCAGACATCATCTTTCAAATTCACAGAGTGGATTTGATAAGGCAACTTTGCAGTAAACAACCCAACAACTTACCCTACAGCAGGCCAGGGTCCCTTTCTTATTAGAATCTGGACATTGATTATCCAGCCATGTCTCTTTAATGAATGCATCTCTACAGTTCTTTCTATTATCTTCTGAAAATGTCTGATACCAGTTTTAGACACTGAATCAGTATGTTCCTGTCATTTAACTGGTTACTTTCCCATCTCATGGCTTTCTGCTAAATTCTGGGAGACTTTGAGTCTTGTTTATCACTTTATTCTTTTCATTTCTCTCCAGTCCATAGTTTACCAGTTTAGGGCATTGTTTTATTTTTCTGACCAAGAAAAATCTCCAGCAATAAACATTGTTTGAATAGCCATGCTTTCATGTTTTATTCCTGAGTATTTTTTTGGCATCACTTCCCTCTGGTGGTGGGAGTAGGAGGCCCAGCCTTTGTTCCTGTGGAGCTGCTGCTGGAATTGATCCTTCATCCCAGTGGGCCGCAGTGGCGCGCACAACCTGGGTATTTTTTGTAACTGTTTATCCTCACAAGTGGAAGACCACAGAAGAATCAGTGTCTCTGAATGATGGAAGAACCTTGACTATGTCATACACTGCCAGAAGAATGGATAAACCACTCTTGGAAGAAGTACAGGTAGCAATTGGACATCCCCTCACAGAAGGGTCACAGGGATGGGATGAGTCAACCCAAATACAGCATAGCACTGATGAAACACATCTGGTTTACTGAGGCTTCCTCACTTGCCACCCACTATCATGACTCCAGCCCTGCATTCCACTTCCGACTACACCAGAGCATATACATTTATACATCTAAGAGCTCAGGGAACACAGAATGCACATCAGATAAATCCCTCAGGAGCAGAAATGGGCATCGCAATACCAGGAGTGTAGGGGTAAGGGAGGGAAAGGAGAGGAGAAGGGGAAATCCATTGCAATGATCAATACATAATTACCCCCACCCCATGCCAAGGGGGGCAAACAACAATGAAAACATGGGAAGGAAGAGAGTGGTCAGTCTAAGTATGAAAATGATAATACTTTATCAAGCGAATGGGGAGGGAGAAGGAAAAGAGGAGCTGATACCAAGGGCTCAAAGAGAAAGTGTTTAGAAAATGATGATGGCAACATATGTACAAATATACTTGGTACAACTGATGCATGGATTGTTATAAGAGCTGGAAGAAACCTCAACAAACTGATCTTAAAAAAATACATGGCTGAGCCCCAGTGGTGCAGTGCAGGACTGCAGCCCACTGGGTTGGCAGTTCAAATCCAGCAGCAGCTCTCCAAGAGCAAGGCTGGGCCTCCACTCGCACCAGGGTAGTGATGCACCCCCCACCTCAAAAAAAATACAGCCATATATTTCTGAGATGCAATGATGGTGAGACTTTGTCTCAGTACTTTGGACATAATGTCATGAGAGATCAGTACATGAAGAAGGTCAGTATGCTGGGCAAAGCAGAAAGTCAGTGAAAAAGAAGAAGACTCTTGAAGAGATAAATTAGCAAACAATGGGGTCAGATATAAGCAAAAGGGGTTCTTTGTTCTGTGCTTCGTTGACATGCTATGTGTGGGAACCAGCTCTGAGAACTAACAGCAAAGACAGACAGGGCTGGACCTCATTTACCTCTCAACATTGGTCTTAGACACCCTGTATCAGGTCATTTGACAGACTTCACTAGCCTCTTTTGCCATCAGATTTTTGTGTATACGTTTGCAAAGTCACAATAATTAGCACATGAACCTCAGAGCCCCCATTGGAAGACCCATAATCATGGACGTAGATACGCTGAAGGTATATTTGGGGATAGAGCAGGTAGAACTATCTTTGCCACTTTGAATCTGGTTGCTTTTCTCTTAAACCTCTTTGGATCTTGTTGCTTACCTCTAGGCTCTAGCACACATGCGGTGAGACCCTTTATTCTAGAGAGGCTCAGGCAATGACAGGTCAATGATATATCATGAATATCACGTACAGGCCCAAGGAAGCCCTGGCAGGGGTTAAATCCTTTGCTGCCAATCAAAAGGTTGGCAGTTCAAATCTATCAGTTACTTCACAAGAGAACTGTGCAGCTTCCTGCTTCTAAAAAGATTTACAACCTTGGGAAGGCAATCAGGCAGTTCTGCTGGGCCTTACAGGATTGTTGTGAATCAGAAAAAACTCAGCAGTGCTCGATTTGGATGTTTTTAATGCTCCAAAAAGCACAACGAAAGAGAACCAAGCCCAACCAAACGCTTTTCAGAAATTGCCAAGTTACCTGCTTTCTATATTAACTCATTCAATCCTCAGAATAACTCCATGTAGCTCGCATTCTTCTCATGGCTTAGGGGAGATGTGTGCAGAGATATTTAGGAACTGTTGCAAATGTTAGTTATAAATCTCTCGGCCCTTGTAGCAGTCATGTACTCGTGTCAATTTCATGACTGGGAATCTAGGGATGGAGTCTAACTTGTCAATCTGGAGACAGCCAATGAGTAGCCAATGAGGCCTCTGTGTGGGCATGACTTTCTCCTGAGATTTCTGGGAAATCTCGCAATATTTTCCAAATGGCGAAGAGAAACTTGATTGTCAGCACGCTGATCGATCTTGATTCCTGGAGACTGAAGGAGCCAGAGAGGAGGCCACATGGGTTTACCCTGATGGAGCCAGTCCTCTGGGGACGGAGAAGTCACAGAGAGACCCCTGCCAGTGTTGACATGCTCCCACCATCAATGGATATGGCTGATGGACCCTGGGCCCTAGAAATGAGGAGCCATGGGGAAACCCCTGTCCGTGCCAGGATGTCTCTACTGCACGTGCTCCATGAGTCGGAAGGAGACTTTATAGACTATTTTCAGACATATGGGCTAATATCGGACTTATGACCTTGGACTGGACTGGGCTGGAATGCTTCCTCAATGTTCCAGTCCTCTTGTCTATAAACGTTTCCCTTATATCCAAATGCATGTCTATGACTTTGTTTCTCTCGTCTACCTGGACTCACACAGCCCTCCAATTGGTTCTTACTCTTAGTGACCCATAGCACCTTTCCCAGAAGACCTTTCCCGAAACTTTCCAGGACTGGAATCTTTAGAGGTGCAGCTTGTCTCATCTTCTCCTAAAGGATTAGCTGCTAGATCCAAGTTCCCGATTCTCTAGTTAATAGCCAAGCAGTGAACCACTGTCCCCGCAGGGCTCCTTCACAATCATCATAGTTGCCATGAAATATGACCCCAGATTTGTGAGCCCAGGTTCTAAAACTGATGTCCTTTTCACTTAGGATGCACCTCAAAGCAGGACCCCTGGTGGGGAGGTGGCTACCAGTTAGGCAGCCCTCTAAAAGGTAAGCAGTTCAAAACCACTAGTCTGTCCAAGCAGAAAAGAAACTCTTTTCCCACAAAGAGTTACAGACTTGGGAATTCACAGGGACAGTTCTAACCTGTCTATACAGTTGGCATTGACTATGTGCCAGGGAGGTTGGCTTGGGTTTCCTCAAAAGGAGAAATAATCTCGTGTATTGTGAACATGTAACTATGCACCCATTCCACAAGGTTTCAGCACACAGACCATTGACAAGAATGACATTCTTCATAAAGTAACGGCAATTGTAAGGGTGAGGCAGGACAGGGAAGCTTTGCATTCTCTAAGTTAGAACCAATTCAACAGTATCTACAATCAACCACAACCACAACACGTCCATCACAGTGTGTTTCCATGCACATACTCCCTGTCCCTACAGCTTCACCCTGAAGGTTTTGGTCTGTGATGCAAAGTTAAGGCTGTCATTTCAGTCTCGCATAGGGACTTCTTCAGCAGGTCGCAAAGCCAAGACAGATATGCTTTACTTAGAGAGCTCAGCTCTTGGGAAAAGGCAAATGAAAGTAGAGTGATACATTGAAATTGTGGTGCTGGTGAAGAATATTAAAAGTACCAAGACCACCAAAAGGAGACACACACAAAAATCAGTCTTCAAGGAAGTACAGTTAGAGTGCTCCTTAAAGGCAAGAAGAATGACTCAGTCTGGTGTATTTTGGACAGGTTGTCAGGAGCGACCAGTCCCTGGAGGACACTGTGCTTGGTAAAGTATAGGGAGGAGAAAGGAAGTCCCTCAAGGAATGGATTGACACTGAGGCTGAAAGAATGGGCTCAAGCTTGGAAAAGATTGAAAGGATGTGGCAGGACTGGAAGGTGACTCATTCTGTTTTGCACGGGGTCTCTGTGGGCCAGACCTGACTTGATGGCACCTGTCAACAACAACAACAACAACAACATGGTATTTAGTTTAAAGTTGACTTCATGGAATAGTTCTGGTTCAAGGTTCCAAACTTGTTTTCAGGCAACAGATTCAGGGTCCCTCCACTGGGTTATTGAAGTCTAGTTTCCATTAAGAATTTGACATTCTGTTCAAAAGGAGGCATTTTTTAAAAGTGTATCGAATGAACCTTGGGATCAGGGTGACTTCCTGTGGTGAGATAGAAGTTTAAAACTCTCAAGCTTTTTTTGCCTTCCTTTGTTTCTTTTTCACCCTAAGGTCACATAGATAAAAAACAAATGACAGAGCTTGAATAGAGACCATGATGCCCTCTGGTAGCAGACTCTAGGCTGTGCCTGCCCTGCCACCATGCCGCCAGTTGCCCCTTTCAAGCCAAGGCCGACACTTCTGACGGATACTCCACTGCAAGTTCTTCCCAACACTGGGCTCCCAGCCCTGCTCTCTGATCTCAGGAAGCCAACTGCCATTGAAGTGTTTGCTCCTCTGCCTTGCTCCCACCTTCGAGAGAAAAGGCATATTGAAGTAGAGTCCCTGGAAGCAGAGAGGTCAGGAGACAGTGTGCAAAGATAGGCTTTTTGACTTCCAATAGAACAACAGAACCGGGATGACCTGGTATCCTGGGCAGACAGTGACCCAGCGTGCTTCTGAGAAGTGCGGGGAAGAAGGTGGGATGTGATCAGTTGAATCAAGTAGGCTGGCTAGGTGCACTGATGCCCAGATGGTGAGAGATCTTCAACAGGATGGTGATGCCAGACCAGAAATTCTGATGTGGATTCTTGCCATCATCTCCAGTGAGCTCCGTGTCCAGGTGGAGGCTGTGCACGCAAGTGCTGTCCTCACATCCCCACTAATGTTTCCACTCAGCCTCACAAGTGCACTCCCTGGACCCACCTCTAAAATCACTCATTTGGAATAAAAAATCTTTGTGGGGGGTTCTCCCACTTTCTTTTCTCCTTCCCCACCAATACACATGATAGCCTCTTCAGCAAGGATAGTCTCTCATCTCCACCCTCTGAGACCAACAGAAGGTCTCCTCAGGCTAAGGCCTTGAATTCCTGCCACAAAGATGATGAAACAATAGGGACCTACCCTGCTATCCCCTCCTTGCATTTCAACAGGAAATGTTCTTCTCTTGTTAGTCCCTCTCTCTCTGGGGTGAGAACCTCTGCTCTACCCCTTGATTCTGTGCCTTTAGTAGCTTTCCATCCAATTAGATGGAGTCATGGGATACTCCACTGGCTCAAACTTGAAATGAGCAGCTGCTTCTTAAAACCAGTCTCTGACTTGTATTGCCCCTCACCCCTCCCTTTCTGGTTGGTTTTCAGTCTGGGCCATTCTCTGGCAGAAGCACACACATTTCTCTGAGTGGACCTTCCACTCAGGTCAAGATGTCAAACAGAGGGAGCGCTGGTACCTTGGAAGGATAATTTTGGAGAAGAGTATCCCATGTCACCCAGACTTCCAGAACAAAGAATTCTGTCTTACAAGAAATAGAGTCAGAATGCTCCTTAGACAGAAGGATGGAGAAATTTTATATTGCTTTTGCTAGACACACCATAAAGAAAGACTCATCTCTGGAAGAGGACAACCTGTTTGGAAATGTAGAGGGAAAGAAAAAAAATTAAGATAAACAAAAACAAAACTGAAGGGAAATCCTCCTGAGACAGGTGGATACAACTGCAGACACAGTCACTCACTCATATCAATGGTCATGAAGAACCAGGATCCATCGACATTCCCTTCTACCAGACATTGGTCTCCATGAGTCAGAGCCAATGTGGTGGCAGGTAAAGACCAAGAAAAACCCAGAGCTGGGCCTATTCCTGCCGGGGAGGGATGAAAAAGATGCAGAATATAACATGACCTTGAGCACAGAGGCAGTTTTTCTTCATGGGCCAAATCGTCTGGATAGTTAGAACATTGGAAAGGCCTTTCCTTCTTTTTGTTCTTGCCTTTTAAATCCATGAGCATTTCCTTGTAGTTTAAAGGATAGCTATCCCCTGATCTCTCTTGACTTTGAGCCAACAGTGGAAGTGTCTCATGTCTGTGCTCCAACAGAGAGAGGTGAGGTTTTTGGCTCCTGTATAGCTTTCTTATCTCTCAAGCCCATGCAGGACAGTTCTCCTCTGTCTGATAGGGTGGCTGTGGTTACTTCAGAGCCACCTCGATGTCAAGAAGTGCGCTGTAGTTCATGGCTGTGCTCCATGGCAACAGCACCTAGTGCGTGCTGGGACTTATTTCCTGAGGCTTGTGACAACCTTGTTATGAGAATTTGCTCATTTGATCTTCGTATGAAATCTATGACCTGAGTATAATGAGAGCATACGTGTTTCACACAAGTCGGAGCAGGGGCTCACGGAAGGGAAGTCGTGCAAACCACCAGGGTTGGCAAATGCCTGTCTTCCAGCACAAGAAACAGAGACACGGGGGTATTAAGTGATTTGCTCAAAGACACACGGTCAATAGGCAACCAAGCGGAGACCGAATCCAGGTCTGCTGGGATCCAATGCCCATACTCCTCAGGAGGTTAACAATTCTCTGCATGGCCTGAGTTCATCTTCCCGGCTCTATACTTGTTGGTGAGGAGGCTAACAATTTAATCCAACTCCTCCATGGGAAATCAATCAGTTCCAGGAGGGGAGGTGTAAGATACACAGACTGAAGACTGGAATCAGGACCCAAAAAGCAGGACCCAAAGGGGCTTTGAAGAGGACAGGTCATCAGGATGACATCTAAGGCAACTATCAATCATCTTATGAGGTGCTGATTTCATCAGTGAATAAAAAAGGGCATAAGTACATTAGGCAGCATGAAAGACAGAACACTAGCGCAGAGCATTGTCCCCACAGATAATTTAGAAGCGAGGAGCCAAATAAAACCGGTGGTTTTTCCCCCAGACACTACAGCACAAATTTTATTTTCCTTATAATTATCCTAATGAATGCTCTGACCCCATCCATCCCCTCTAGTCTGCCCATCATGCTTTTTTATTGAAAGCACCATTCTTTAATTTAGATGGGTACTGTCTCATTGGCCATCATAGGGGTCAGCAAAAAGCCTCTCTGTCTTTGACAGATATTGAGATTTTGTTCTATTTTGGTGGACCGCTGGGGACCCCCGAGGGTAGATTCTGCTGTGAGACTGTGTCTGGGATGAACAAAGGAGGATTGAGTGGTTTAAGTAAGATGTAAGCAGGGCAAGAGAGGGGCGAAGCAAGAACAATGGACTCTCAGGAATTCAGCACAGATGCTCAAGGGCTGTGCTGGGACTCAGAAGCGACTGGAAGTTCACATTGTGAGATGAGAGAGAAATATTTTTATTTCTGTAACAGATCAGAAGGGACGTCAAAAGAAAACCCCGTCCTTCTCCTCTAGAAGATACAGAAGCCGAAACAGCAGGGGCAAATTTGTGTGCAGCTAACAAGAATTCTAAAGCTTGGGTAAGAGAAAAAAGCAAGCTTATTGCTAAATTCTCCACTATTATAAGCAACTTTCCCAAGATCTTCCAATGTAACTGTAGCATCAGCAGAACATAAGGTGTGGTGATGTGGGGTGGGAGCAGGGTTAGGGAACGGACAGGAGATCCAGGTCATGTCTGCACCCTAAAGACAAACTGACCACCCATCTTCCTGTCTGCTCTTCCTTGAGTACCCTAGAGAAGCAATACCCAGGAAGCTTATCTACAGGAGAGCTTTGGAAATGGCTCACATAGTCATGGACTGGGGAAGTTCCGCGTCCATGGGTCCAATGTCAGGCTGGAGGTGGACATCTGCTCAAAATGTGACCAAATACATTAGAATCACCTGGGGGCCTTACAGAGCAGAGGTCTTACCCCACACACCTTGAATAGATGTGGGGATCTCAAATCTGCTTGCTGATTTTTGACTGTGACAAATAGAGGAGGCAATACAAGACTTGCCAGTTCAACAACCCTCAGATGGGGAGGTCAAATGCAGTCTCGTGGTCATCAAGCCCATTCTGACTCCTAGAGAGCTTATACCACAGGGTAGAGCTGGCCCCTTTGGATTTGCAAGTCTAGCTCTTCATAGGAGTAGAAGGCCTGGGCTTCTCCCAAGGAAGAGGTGGTAGTTTTGAACTGCTGACCTTTGGGCTAGCAGGTCAATTTAGACATAAGTTTTGTGCCATCAGAGCTCCATATAGAGTTCAGAGACATAAAATAGGTTTATCAGGTGGTTCTGCCATCACCATGAATGGTCTCCGAGTCTTCACATCCTTCTTAACAGAAGCTGTGTGTCCATTGGGCATTGAGCCCTCCTTCTCGTTGCCCCTGGCCACCACCCTTCAAGTGTCATGTTAATCCTCTAGCCTGGGATGGCACTTCTATATGATAAGTGGTGCCATTTGTGACTGATTTCTCTCAGCTCTTGTTTGTTCTCGAGGTCTATCGATGCTCTGGCTTGCGCAGCGATGGTGGAATTTCCATGACGTGTGTGTGTGTGTGTTTTCTACATTTTGTGCATTCTATTGTAGAGATGCTGGCGTCCTTGTATCACCAACCAACAAAGCACCAAAGTTCTACATGGATCTTACCAAAAGCAATGATTGCCGTCACCTGGAAAGAAGTAGGGATTTGGGCACAGTCCTGGGTCCTGCACCCACTAATCACTGAGGTGGTGGTGGTGTGTGGGTGTGGCTGAAGACTCTGAGTCTGGGCACAGAGCTGTCAGACAGTGGGGATGCTGCAGCCTGGGGAGCTGCAGATGCCACCAACTGCTGCCCTGTTAAGAGGACAAAGTAAATGTGGACGGCTCTACCCCTGGCAACTCAGTTTCCGCACCCCCCCCCCATTCTGATCCAAAGAACCAGAGCCTGGCCTCCCCTCCAGAAGACAGAAAGACCTCACAAGCACTCCTCGTGGGGAATGGTCAGTGGGTGGAAAGGAGTTTGTATTTTGTGGGGGAATCCCACCTGGAGGGAGCCCCACCTCATCACTTATCCCCACGTTCTCCTACTCCATCCTCCTCTTGGAACAAGAACCTGCATGCATTGCTTTTCTCCCAGGACAGAGCCAAATCATCTCCTCATGGTAGGTGCAACACAACTGTCTACAAGGACCCAAATGTGAACCTGCAGCACAAACCCCTGTAAACTGTTCAAGTTCAGAAAGGGAAGTTTCTGTCTGTGCAAGACCCTGCCATCTCTAGACTGTGTCTCATGCATGTCTCATTGGGAAGATGAAGTCTGTCATTTGTGTTAAAATGCATAAGGTGGGGAGGAGTGGGGAATATGTCATCTGAGAAAGACCACCTTGCTCACTCGTTTTCCTGCCATTTGGGGAAGCGATTATAGGCTCTTCTGTGAGACATGTAAAACCTCTTAAATCATCTTTTTGAAATTTCCAAAATGTGCCCCAATTAAATTGTCAGAGGAGGAGTCGTGCCTGATAAATGTCTTCCGGCGGATGGGTTGGTCTTCGACAGCTCAACACTTGGCATCTCCAAGTGCTGAAGGTTTGGGGGAGCGCAGGTAGGGGCACCTTCACCGCTGAGTCCAAGTTCAGCAGACCCTGGGGAATAACTGCAGGCAGTAGCCTCCTCCCACTGACAATGATGCCCAGTGAGTGCCCATTTCGTCCTCACCTGGTGCCTGGGCAGTGGTGTGGGAGAGAGGCCAGAGCAGCCACCTTTCCTGAGCTGAGACAGCAAATACAATGATCCTGGAGGCTGGAACTGAGGAAACAACCACCATTTCTTCCAAGGACCCAGTGATGCCATCTTCATCGAGCACATCAAACATCCCCTGGCCCATCTGTCCACACCCAAACTGCCTGCCATCGAGTCAATGTCAATCATAGCACTGTAAGGGTCAGGATAGAACAGTCCCTGTGAGTTTCCATGACAGGAACTCTTTAAGGGAGTGGATACAGTGTTCACCACGGCCCCTATCCCTCCCTGCTCTGCTGTGAAAGAGTTGTGGAGCAGGTGACTGTCTGCTTTGCTGTGACCAGTGTCAAGTGGTGGACTCAAACCTCCCCATGGGTGTCTCTAAAACCTATGATCCTGGGAGCTGGTGAGAGGGCTCCTGTCCAATGCCAGTGAGTCACGTCGCCTCGCCAGCTTTTGTTCAGAAGTAGCTCACAGAGTCTTTCACCCGAGGTGCTTGGATCAGGTTGCAGCCCAGTATGTTCATCGGCTTGTACCACCCAGCGTCTACTTAAAAAAATAAGACATCTACCAATCCAAAAGGGTGTACACACCCTCAGGTCCCCTTGGCTTCATCGTGTCAGCCTTCAGCTGGCCATTCTTCTTTACTTTCCCTTGGCAAGTTCTCCCACTAGTCTCACTAGGCTAAAATGTCCTTTCTCTTCATCAGACATTCATTTTACACTGCCAATGAAACAACTTCCAGAGTTGGGCCTGATATGTCCTTTGTCTCCAGAAAGCATGCCTGCAACTTAGGGAGGCATAGGTTTAAGCGAATAATACCATGCAGACTACATTAACTCACCGCCGTGGAACCGAGGCCAACTCATACTGACCCAATAGGACAGGGCAGAGCTGCCCCCTGTGAATTTCCAAGACTATAGCTCTTTATGGAAGCAGAAAACTCTATCTTTCTCCTCATTCCAATGATAACAGGAGAGGTCCTGGTCCCGACTCTCACCAGCAATCTAGGCATGGATGTGTTCAGGCATCACCTTGAAGCCCTGATGTCCCATCAAAGATAAATGAAGAGATCATCCTTCCTCAATAAGGCAAGGGACAATAGATACCAGTACCAACAATGCTAACAGCACTGTCTTATGAAAGTCAAGAATTTTCTAAAGGTCGTAGATGGTGGAGTCAATCCACATGTTCATTAAACCAGCATGTCTTGACAAGGGACCTGCCATAGATCATCAGTCCAGGTTGTTGGAGTAGATAAAGAAAAGAAATCACCCCCAAATACTGAAGTAAAAGATGGTAAGACATGGAGCTTAGGTCAAGGGGAAACACAAACAAGCAGACTATAAATATTTTTTAAGTAGTTGCCATGTGTCATGGAGGAAGATATCAACAGTAGAGAAGGTATGTAGGGGGCCTGATCAAGCTGTGGTTTTGTGCCAACCCCTCTCTGAAAACTGCACAGTTCAAACCCACCCAGTCACTCACTCTATGGAAGAAAGACCTGGTAATTTGAATTTGCAAAAATTACAGCCTACAAAATCCTTCTACTTGATCATGCAGGAGTCTCAAATTGCCATCGCTGATCATATGAATTGGATTGAGAAAGATTGATGAACATAATCTTAGTTAAACATCATTGGAAATATAAACTTGAACACCTCCTCCCTGAAAAGCACATGCTCCCTCTCCATTGAAAATATCCATGCCAGTGGATCACACAAATGGTTCTGTGGATATCAAATATTCTATTACAAAAGCAAAACAAAAAACATCCTAGTGGGTTTCTATTTTAAAATACTAAACCTCTCATTCTAAAGAGGGTTACAAATGCTTGGGAGTCCATGTTTCCTCAACTATGTCACATGACATCATACTTTATTCTCAATCGAGTCTCAGTTCTAGCTCATCTTCTGATCCCTCTGATGGAGAAACAAGAGAAATGAAAAAGTCTGCCTCACACCTGATGGTTCTGTAGTCTTCTTAGTTTAGCATGGCACATGTCACGGAGCACCGTGCTCCGATCTAGCTGGATCTTTCCAGGGTGATGTGCTCTGATGACTCTGAGAAGGCATCTTAAAGATGAAGAGGAGTCAATCATACTCATCCTTTCTCTTATTAGGAGCCTTGAGAGCAGTGTCCGGGAGAGCTGAGGCATGCTAAGTTAATAGGCCTAACCTATTTTGGACATGTCGTTAAGAGAGAGTAATCCCTGGAGAAGGGCCTCATGCTTGGTAAAGGGGAGTGAAGAAGAGGAAGACCCTCAATGAGACAGATTCACACATGGCTGCAATACAGGGCGCAGGCAGAGGAATAATTGCAAGGATGGCCGAAGACTGGGTAGTGTTTCATTCTGCTATGTATAAGGTTGCTATGGGTTGGTGCCAATTCAAAGGCACCTAGCAACAACATATACAGTAGCTAAGGATAAAAACAGGATTAAAAAATAGTCTGTTGGCATGTATTTAGCATATCATGCAATTTAATCATTCAATTTTATTATTATTTTTGCAATCATCCCCACAATCACTTTCAGAACATATTCTTCTCATATTCATGGTTGCTAGCCCCCTCTTCCTCCTGCCCCCATCTTCATCTGCCATGCCCCTATCCAGTTACTGTCTCTATAGAGCTATCTATCCTGGTTTTCACATACAGAAAATCATACAAATCAAAACACAGTCAGACAAAGCCAACACACAGCAGCAATAACAAAAAGGAATAGACAGAACATAGAAAAACAGAATCAAACTGAAAGCAGAAACGATTAAAAATGGAAGTAACTTTAAAATGGGTCGGAATGGAGATCAAATGACATAGTATTACATTTTAACATAACTACGTTTGCCATAACCGATTCTATAATGTTTTCTCATTGACATCAAGACTATTAGCATCCTGAGACTACATTCAGAGACTGTTCACCAGAGACTTATCCCATGTAGGCCCCCTGCAAATGCATTTTTGTTTTCCACTGTCATTCATAGTGTTCAAACTTTAAGATATGATTCCATTCCCTCCTTTGGATTTGGCTTTTTATACTTACTATTCATGGGTCATACAGGGTCACGTGTTGCTTCCATGTGGATTTAGTTGACATCTCACTTAGATGGCTAACTAGTTGTTTGACGATAACCCTTCAAGATGCTAGATGCTGTTCTTCCTGAAAGCCAGCCATCATGTGGGGGTCTAAAACACTCTTGGCTATGGCGCTCATAGCCTAGTGATCCCTTCATGAGGTTGATTCATAAATAGGATATTGACATGACAGGAGAAACAGCTTTCACTCCATCCCTACCAGGTCTCCTTCCCGGTGACATGTCTCTGGGATCACCCTTACCCATCAGGTGCTGGGATCTGATGCTCTGGGATCAAAGGCATCAACACCTGGAATGTAGTTTGAGTCAAGGGGAACAATGGTCAATGTCAGACTGGTGGTCAGCTTCAAAGCTTCTGGTGCAAAATGAATTCTATCTCCTTTCATTTGTACTTTTAAAAATGCTTGATCTCACTGACCAAAGAAGACACATATTCTTCTCTGCAAATGACCGTTTTAGACCCAAAGACAAGCCTCCTGCACAGAGTGAGTTCTCATTTTAAAGACCTGTTTATCCTCTTCCCCAAACAAACATTGATTCAGGTGTGTGGGTAAACTTACGCCCTTTCAGTTCTTAAGGGTAATGACCATCCATGTAGCTCTGGCTCTGGATAACTCCATGTGGAAGAGAACAACCCTTTGTCCAACCCTGTGGTGTCCTCATGATCATCCTGGTCTGCTCCATCCTGTGCAAATGGACACTGTGCATTTGGGCACCTTCTAACCAAGAGGACTTATCTGACAACACTATATTAGGCAATGTTTTTTTGTGTGTGATCCACAGAGTCTTCCGTCTTGGAAGTAGATTACCAAACTTTTCTTCTTGGTCTTTCTTACTCTGGAAGTATCACTGAAACCTGTTCCCTACAGGTGATAGCACTCACTAGTATTTGAAATACCAGTGACTTGGCAGGCAGCATTGTAACCCACTGCCATTGAGGTAGCTTTGATTTATAGCAACGATGTAGAAAGCAGAATTACTACACAGGGTTTCTGAGATGACACCTCTGTACATGAGCAGACAGCCTCAACTTTTTCTTGTGGAGTAGCTAGTGTGTTTGAACAATCAATTTTTTTTTGGCATCACTGCTCTCCAGTGGTGGGAGTAGAAGGCCCAGCCTCACTGCTGCAATTGAACCTCCGTCCCAGTGGGCCGCAGTCCCACGCACAACCACTACACCACCGGGGCTCAGCCTTGAACAATCCATTTTGTGGTTAACACCACAATGCCTATCTCATCCGGTGGGTGGAATCCATTTGTAGTCATCACCATACATAGGAGTTTCACTCTAGAGATGTTACCTTCTGTTGCCAAAGAGTGTGACCCTTATGGGTTCCACCTTCTGATCCTGCATGTGGGTGGAAGGAAGAAATCGCATCACTCTTGGTCCACTGGTTGTGGATGATCAATAAAGGGAGGAACAAACCTGACTGGCTAGACTGTGGGCTCCTCCTGGCTGATGCTTTTGGTGGATGCTCCATCCACCCCTAGCTCAGTCTCTGACAGCCTGATTCAAAGTCTGCTTGCATGTTAGTCTGGGTTGACTAGAGAACCAAATCCAGAGAGAGACTGATATGTGTGTAGGATAGATGTTTATATACAAGAACAATTGAATATTGAAAAAATATCCCAGGTCAGTGCAGATCAAGTCCATAAGTCCGATATTAGCCCTTATGTTCGGTACCAATCTATAAATTCCTCTTCAGACTGATGAAACACATGCAATGACACTGAATACAGGAAGATCACAGGCCAGTGGGTGGGAAGGCTTATTGATTCAGGGGCAGTGGAAGCATCTCAGTGCTGGCAGGGGGTCTCCATGTGGCTCCTCTACCTCAGGACACTAGCATAATTTCCTGTGTCTTGTCAGCTGCAATGTCTCCCAGGGAGTGAAACTGCATCCTGCCTCCCACGAGCTATTTCTCTTTAGCAACTCCAAATGAGGTCATCAAACTACGACCTGATAGGAAGACTAAACTCCACCCCTTCACTCTTAATCCTCTCAAATTGACAACAGATGATATAACTACCACAGCTTGGTTCCAAGTCCCCAACTGACTCTGCACGCCCTAATTGGAAATGGGGTCACTTTAAGGACTAAGGTGCACCTGACACCGACTCAAGAAGAACGGATGCCGTGCAATCATGGTGTCACTCACAAAGAGCGACTAGTCCATGTGCTTCCAGATGAACAGTCAGATCTGTCTAGGAAGCTGTACATCCAGGACGCTCCTCAGAAGGGAGGGTCGCCAGACTCGGTCTCACATCCTTTGGGCAAGTGACCCAGAGACACCCATGCCTGAAGAAGATAAGATGAAAAGGAGAAACCCAGTCAAGGTGATGGACTGACACAGTGGCTATAACAATGGGCTCACACTTAAGAACCATGGCGGGCATGCCCTAGACTAGCCAATGTGTGCTTCTGGTGAGCACAGGTCGCAGTGAGTTGAAAGAAACTCAGTGGCACCTAACAATAATTAAACATGCACTTCCTGCTGTGCTGGTTATAAGGCTTTGTCAGAAGTGTCAGGGGCTCTCCTGATCCCCCAGGGAAAACATGTGCAGCAAACACAATCACCATGGGACTTGATCATGGAAATGAGTTGATTTTCACCTGAATGACCTGGCCACTCACAACAGACTCCATATTTGTGTAAACCACTCACTCTTCAGAGTCCTGATCATGGCACTGATCTCACCTCTGCAACCTTCCTTGAGAAGCATCCATGAGGAAATCCTGAAGGCTGGTGAGGAGATGAATTGCTTGAGAAGACAGCTACTCCCAGAGGCACTGAGGCCTCTGCAGCTTGCTAATACCCATCTTCGGGAAGGTTCTTGACGCCATCCAGCTGGACCCTTCTCCAGATGGCACTAGTCTCTCCTCCCATGACGGGCATTCATGGGGGAATCCCATCCACTCCATAGAAACTTGTTAGAGGTTCTCAAATCTATCAGACAAGCCAGCTGTTCTGTCAAGTGTATTTTGCCAGCATGTGGTGTCCTCCACTGAAGGCATTGTCTCTATTTGGGGCTCCAATTGTTGGAAGCCAGAACACCTGCCCTTCATTTTCAGCATTCTTCTCTGTGGAACCCACTCTATTCACTGCCTTCACCCCACTGGTCCTGGGTAAATATTGATTGAGTCGAATTAAATTAAAGGACAGTTTCTTTTTGCATGTAATTTCAGAATTAAAACACACAATTTCTATGTGGTGAACGCAGCGTCTTTCTGGCAGAAACCTACACACAGTTGTGAGGATGCCGGATTTCCTCCCCCCCCCCCCCCATAAGTCCAACAGCTGGTGATTTTCACTCAGCAGGAGCAAGGTAGGAATGAGAAGCTAGAGGCTCAAGCGCTGAGCTCCAGGCTGCCAGGTTCTAGGGTTGGCTGCCATTGTAAGTGTCCTGGCATTCGTGCTTGGATTGGATCCAGGATCCAATGAGACATGGCCATCCAAGGAGACATGGCCATGTGGGCACTCATGATCCTTCCTACTTCAACGAAGGGGGAAGGAGCCCTGGTGCTAAGCAAAAAGTGAGTGGATCAAACCTGCCAACCTTCCCATCAGAGAAAGATGAGGCTGTCTGCCTGCTTAAGGATGCCTTGGAAGCCCTAGGGAGTCACTCTAGCCTGTCCTAGTGGATTGCCATGAATCAGAATCAACTCCTAATGGAAATTGAGAAAGAAAAAAGCTCCAAACGGACTGACATTGATCGATTTCAACTCATTGTGACCCTACAGGACACAGTAGAACTGTCTCTGTGGGTTTCCAAGAGTGTTACTCTTCCCAGGGTTTGAGTGCCTCATCGGTCTCTCATGGAGGACCTGCTGGGTCTATCTGAACTGCTGGCCTTGCAGTTAGCAGCCCAGTGTGCCCCCACGGCTCCTCTGAGTCAACTCAAGGGCAACAGAGTTTTGCTGCTGTTGCTTTAAGGTGAAGGGTGGCCTTCTCACTTAGCCCCTAACCAGAACCCCTCTCTTTCTCACCCTGCTTTCATCTACTGACCTAATGAGGTGCTCTGGTGGCATCGTGGGCTTCACATGGAATTGCTAACCACAAGGGGAGTGGTTCAAACCCACCAAGTGCTCCACAGAAGAAAGATGAGGCTGTTGTCTCCCCAAGAGATTCAGAGTCTTGCCGCCCCCCCTCCCCCCGAGGCCTTCCTGCTCCATCACCTAGGGTTGCTGGGAGTCACCGTCAGCCCCAGGGCAGTGAGTTTGTTTTTTATGGTTAGAGATTAAATGGAATTCAGGCCGTAGGACCCTTTGTCCAATTATAAAACAAGCCCAAAGAATAAGTGTTTCCAGGTGATGGGAATAGTGTATGTAGCCAGCAAGCCATCATGTGCACCTGCCCCAATGCCCTGCTTGACAAGCCTTCCTGCTCTCCCATCACTGGCGATGAGTCTTCAGTAACGTGAGAGGAAAGCTTGACAAATAGCATGTTGTAGGAAAAGAGTGCCATAGATGCCAAAGACCCGCTGCCCCCTAAGAGATGGACTGACTTGATGTGGACTTGGACAAGGTCTTAGTCTGTCCTCACACAGCCTGCCTCTTCAGCAAGGCTTCTGAATGTTGGCCTGTTCTGTGCACCTCTTGTTCCTGCCTGGGAAGCCCTGTGCATGTGGTAGTGGAGCCACATCACCATCTAGTGGAAATCTGTGGATTTTCTTCAATTGTGCTTTTCTCACCCAAATAGCAGCAACCTCTGTCCTGGCAGGACTGAGGTCCCTGGTGGTGCTGAGGGCTAAGGCCCAGAATGAAAACCATCCAAAGATATGATGGTTAGAACCTACCCCTTGCTCCCCAGGAGAAAAGTGAGGCAGTCATATTTCAAAGAGAAGTACAGCCCGGGGAGCCCTCGAGGACAATTCTCCTACATCCTCCAGGGTCACTGTGGTAGTGACAGTCTCTGTTAGACAAAAGGGATGCAAACACAAAAGCGCAACTTCTGTGCCTGAGACACTAGAGAGAGAAGCAGCTATCTGAGACACCTGTCATCACAGCAGGTGAACTAAGGAGGAGCTTGTAAGCACAGAGCACAGAAGGGATGTGGAGGAGGTCTGTCAGAAGGCTTCCTGGAGGAACTACTCAATCTTGCTACTATTAGCAGGTATGCACTGAGCACTGGCCTTCTTCCAAATCCATTGTGAGCACTAGAACGCCAACTCATTTAATTCTCACACACACACTGTGAGCTGATAAGAGCTAGCTGGGATCTTTATGCAGGTGGTTGGAATTAATGTACTTGAATCCTTCCTTTACTGCTCCACCTTAATGCTAATTACTGTCAGCTGCACCCATGGGGACTACATGTTTCCAAAGAGTCCATCCTGACTCGAAGGTCCTGTGAAGGAATATCCGAAGAGGAGGGAGCTTCATGGGAGTTTTCAATCACTGGTGTTTTGGAAATAGATCACCAGACTTCTCTTCTGAGGCACCTTGGGGTGGACTTGACCTTCCAGCCCTGTGGTTAGGAGCCAAGAACTTAGCTGTCTGTACTTTCCAGGGGAAACTGGCTGTAGAAGGGGTTGCATGTCAAGTCAACATCTTCCCCTCCATTTCTCCATGGAAAATGAAGAATGAAGGATTTGTTGGAACCGACGGAGAAAGGATGTGTCCTAGATGAAACACAAGGTCAAACTCCTGGATTATACATGAAGATGACTTCATTCAAGCAAGACTGGTCGATGGGCATGATTTGTAAAGTGAGGGCAGGTGGGCGGGATGAGGAAGTTGGCACAGGACTTCAAACAGACTCATTGTGGCTCAGACCTCTGCTCAATGGAGACATTGTGATTTACAGAGGCATAGGACCCAGAATCAATGGGAAAGAAGAGCACTGTCCTGGACACATTCGTGTCCTCACAGTCTGTGTCAGGGACGGAGAGCTGCAGGCAGAGGTAAGAACACCTCAATGGATGCATCAGGATTTTGTCCATGGGAACATGATTCATGGTTCCTAGAAAAGACTTTGGATTCAAAATCAGAGAGAAGGCTAGGGAAATGAATTGTATCTGCTCCCTGCTTGCCGCTCACGCTTTCATTTGTCTTTTCCCAGGCAGCCATCAGCACAGAATCACACTCACTGTCAAGAAACCCCACCTCCTCCCAACCACACAGGCACTAGCATCATGATCAATGGAGAGAAGAAAGGTTGCGTGAGGTCGGGATGAGAAGAGAAACAGATTCAGCCATATGCGTACACGTCGGAGAATGAGTGTTACATCAAGAAGTCATTCGCATCTATAAAACATCCCGGCCCACTGCAACTCAAGTCCATCTGTCCCTTTTCAGACTCAGGCAGCCCCATGTAATGGTGCAGAAGGCAGGTGGATCGCAGGCCAGGAGTCCAAAGCCATGTGGATCCCATGATGGAGGACATATCACCAGGCTTCCGGCAGGCAGGTCTCTCTGAGTGGCTCACCAACAGGAAGGTAAATGTTGGGGGGGGGGAGGTGTTCCCAGGACCCTCCTTATGAGTAGACCATGTCTACCAGGAGGGACCATCAAGCTATGACTTGATTGACAGGCTAGACCCAACCCCTACACATTCATATATTTTCAAGTTGACATGAAATTAGATGTCAACCACAGATGTCAGGGATTTCTTTTTTTATTTTTTGATTCATAGTCGATGCTTATGGCAGCAGTCATCAAGGAGTCAAATTATGCGTTTATTGGGCATTTCTGCTGCACAAGACCTCTTTAAAGAACTGGCGGAGCAAGTGAAGTCTTCGAAGATTAAGGTGTGCCTGACCCGAGCCATGGTGTTTTCCATTCACCTGACATGGGTGTGAAATTCGGACAATGAAGAAGGACAACTGACACAGAATGTACGCATTTGAATTACGGTGCTTGTGAAGAATGTTGACAATATCGTGGGCAGCCAGAAGACTGGACAGCGAGGTCTTGGAAGAAGGACAACCAGAGGCTCCTTCAAAGTGAGGATGGCCAGGTTTCCTCTCATGGATTTTGGGCATGTGGTGAGAGAGACCAGTCCCCGGAAAAGGATCGCATATTTGGCAAAGTGGCAGGTCAGGGACCAGGAGGAAGATGATTGGATTGATCTGGGGCAGGAGCGACACGGCGGCTCCTGCCATGCGGTGAGGAGGGTGCGGTACCGGGCAGTGCGCTGTGCTGCTGGGCACAGGATCATTCTGAGTCAGAACCAGCTCAAGGGAAGCTAAGTGCAACAACACGGGACAGTAGGTTTACAGATAAAACCAAAGCCATGCTCACTCCCTTCCAGTCCATGATGAATTGCGGGCACGCTGCAGAGTTCCAAAGTCTGAGAATCAAGACAGGGGCAGGCAATTTCTCATGGCCTGAAGCACCGATCTTGCAGTTATCAAGTCACCGACACCTAACACACAGGCACACCTACCTGTGAACAGTGGCCAGAGGAAGTTCAGTCAACAGAAAGGGAATACTGAGATTCGAAATTTCAGAAAGGAAAGAGGAACCACGGACTGAGTAAAAATTCTTCCTCTTGGAGTTTTATACATGACTATAATCTGATGTTTGAAGCACTAATTATAACACCATCAGACAGGGCTATCTGTGTATGCAGCATAAATATTTTATTAAGATATATATTTTAAAAGTTGACAGGGTGAAGACCCTGAGATAGAATAATGCCTGTCCTGTCCAGGTGCAAAACATTGGGAATATCAGCAATGGTAAAACATTATGTACATGTATTGTAATAACCATAAATCTACCCAGAGAACCATGCCAAGAGATCTCCTTAAGTTTGCAGAATAAGTAGAGCAGAATGTTGGTGCTGTTCAGTGCCACCGCGTCAGTGCCCACTCTCCGTAACTCTATCTCTATGACCAATGGAGCAAAGCACGGCCCAGGCCTGGCCCTCCTTCTCCGTTTTCTTGGTACAGAACAAAGTTCACCCCCAAACTGTAAAGTCCCCGCCAAGCTTGGATGCTGACTCTTAGTGTCTCCCTAGAGGACAAAGTAGAACCTTGTCCTAACTAAACAAGCCCCTCGAATGGTGCACAGCATTAAGCTCCAGGCTGAAAACCATCAAAAGGTTGATGGTTAGAACCTACCCTTTGTTCCGCAGGAGAAAAATGAGGCAGTTGGATTCCAGAAAGATATACAACCTGTGGGAGCCCTCTGGGACAATTCTCTCCCATCCTACAAGATTGCTGTGGTATTAGCGGTCTAAGCTAGACAGAAGGGACAAACAAACAAACAAACAAACAAAACCCTCCCACCTCTGAATCTGAGACTTTGGAGAGAGATGCAGCTATCTGAAACGGGCAGAAAGGCCCCTCATCACTGCAGGTGAACTAAGAAGAAGGAGCTTTGGAAGCCCAGTGGGCAGAGGTGATGCTGAGGTCTATCAGAAGGCTTCTTGGTGGAAGCGGCAGATCTTGAGCTGTGTGGACCCTGAATGGGAGTAAAAGCCACGTCTTTCTCGCTCTCATGGAGCAGCTGGTGGCTTTGAACTGCTGACCTTGCGAATTGCAGTCCAACACATAAGCAACCACTCCCGTACCTGGGCTCCTAAAACAAAGTAAAGTAAACCAAACCAAATTCACTACCGTCGAGCCAACACTGATTCCTAGTGGCCTCTTGTGGGTTTCTGTGTCTGCAACTGTCCTGGGAGTTGGAAGCCGTCTTTCTCCTGTGGAGCTGCTTATGGTTTGAACTTCTGGTCACGTGGATCGCAGCTCAATGTGCAACCACCACACCACAAGGTTCCGCATCAAAACAGAGTCCTAGGAAACAACACACCCCTGAGTTTAACCCAGGAGGACAAGGAAAGAGCATCAGAGATAAGGACACAGAGGGGACCAGAAAAGGCAATGAATAAATTAATCAACTCAGCCACAGCCTGTTGCTATCAACCTTCAACATCAGGCTTCAAACGAGTCCACATCCAGTTCAAGCCCTCCCTCCCAACCTCACCCTGTAAGAGACAGAACCCGGATCCATAGTTTAACAGGATCACCAGGTGATCCTCCTGGGGGTACTGACTAAGTGAACAAGCTCACCAGCAGCAATACGCTCCTGAGAAAAGTCCGCTCCCAATGGGCAGCCCTGGATCGAAGACAGTAAACCCCAAAGTCCAGGAGGTGACCCCACATCAAACATAAAAGAAGAACCTGTGGAAGCGGGGAGCCCAGGGAGGAACTGGGGAGGGTGCTGCTATGCAGTGGGGGTCTCAGCCCAGTTTACAAAAACAGGGCACCAGTTGTTGAGTGGGTGACTAATGTCCTCCATCGATGCTCACCCAGAGCACAATGAAAGCGAGGGGAAGTTGGCTTGATATAATTTGATGTTTGGATTGTTAAAATAGCTATAAGAGCCTCCAATAAAATGATATAAATAAATAGCCAAATAAAATAAAAGTGAGGTGGAAGAAAAGACCTTGCTTGGAGAGCTGAAGAACATAACACACCCTTCCTTGCCTCTGATTCCTTCCATTCTTTGCAGGGGTTCCCCCTTCAGTGACCAGTTTGAAATGCCTGCGTAAAGGTTAAAGACGCCAAACTCCATCCATTCAAAGTCACAAAAGAGTTAAAAGATGGAAAACACCGACAAGACAAAACCTACAGGCCAGGGCAATCATGCGACATGTGCCACGCTATCTTGGTCAAGATGAAAAGCAAAGAGACGAGGAAGAAGGAGCAGGGCCGTCTCACATCAGGCTGCGGCGCTGCTTTTGAACTTCATCTCGTTGACCAGGCGGAGCCGGTCCAGGTATCTCTCAGAGAGAAGGACTTCGTCATCCTTGCTTGGGCTCACCATGCCTCGTCACGCTTCATGGATACGGTGCTGGTGGCAAACGGAATGTCTGAGGCGACCATGACTCCAGCAAATCTACTGGCTCCGCTTCTCCAATAGTGATGCTTATTCAGTGTGTCAGAGTCACTCTTAATAATACTTCAAACTTTTTCAGACTATCATTGCTTGCTTCACACATTACGTACAATGTGAACTTAAATTTTATCTACATCAGGAAGCCCAAAAACAAAACATCCGTCTGACTTGCTTTATGGCAACAGTGGCTTTATTTTATTGGCCTGCTGTTGTTTAGTGCACAGAGTGGTTTTCGACCCTAGTGGTCTTATGTACACAGGGGGAAACACTGCTCGGTCCTGCTGCATCCTCACAATCGGTCCTCATCCTGAGTCCATTGTTGCAAACACTGTCTCAGTTCATCTCAGGGAGGGCCTTCCTCTTCCTCGCGGCCTCCCTGCACCCACAAGATCTCTTAGTCACTCCTGGGTTTTAGTACTAACAAGAGAATGGAATGAGGGTACAAGAATAGAAGAAAAGACCAACTGGGGAAGCAGCTGTTGACTCTTGAATGGCATGTGACTATCCCAGCTCTCCTCTAGCAATGGTCCCCTTTGGCCAACTCTTCTCTCACAAAGTTCTCAGCTTCTCTTGCCAATAAAGAGTAGAAGATACAGGCTTGGAAAACAGACAAAAAAACTTACTGACACTGATTTGGTTCTGACTTAGTGAGACCCTACAGGGCAGAGCAGAACTTCCCTGGTGGGTTTCTGAGAACGTGACTCTTTATGGGAGTTGGAAGCCTCATCTCTCACCCTCTGAGCAGCAGGTGATTGCAAACTGCTGATCTTGTAGTTAGCAGCCCAGGCAACAACCACTATGCCACCAGGGCTCCTAAAGGCTCTGAAGGAGAGGTAAAGCATCACTCAGCCTGTGAAGGCCACAGCCTCTGCCTGGCCCATCTGCCTTGCATTGATTTGCACGAGGCATTTAGGTCCACATCTTCCCTTGATGAAGCAGATGCCTACCACGTGCAGACGGAGCCATTCTCTGGGGCTTCCTTACTTAGGAAAGCCATGCAGACTATTGCAGGCCCCTTCTCCTTTCCTGAGAAATGTTTTAGATCCCTGGGATCGCTTCACCTTAAGAAAACACACCTGGAAATAAATCCTTTTTCACGAAGTAATATTGGTGTCTACAGCAGAAATTTACCCAACGTAGGTTCCTGTTGCACAGTTTCTTCCAAGAACTGACAAAGAATGAACAAATGTCTCTTGTATTGCCTGAATGGTCCTTAGAAGCAAGAAGGCGGACACGTTGTCTCATGTACTTTGGACATGTTGTCAGGCGAGCACAGTCCCTGGAGACAGACCTCATACTTGGTAGAGTGGAGGGGCGGTTGGTGAAAAAGAGAAAGACCCTGATTCAGATGGACTGACCGCGGTTGCAGCAGATGGCTTTCACATGAGAACATGGTGTGGACCATGCAGGCCTGGGTAGGGGCTCTTTCTGTTCTGCAGCATTCGAGGTGAATCAGAACCCATGGGATGTCGTAAGATTTCTCAGGAGGAGAAATATACCTCGGTCCTAGGATCCATGCAAAATGAATTTAAGCTGAAGTCTAGTTTGTGACCCAAATGAGTTTTATGAAGGTTAAAGAAGGTTCGGGTTTATATTGGCACCCAGGAGATCCCTCACCCCCATCTGCCAGCTAGTAAAACTGAGAGAGAGAGGCAGTTGGCTCTGATCCACAGCCTGGTGTCCTACATTGTAGGGCAGCCACTGTGTAAAAAAGCTTGCCAGAGCCAAGCCCTTGGTATTTTCAGTTCTCCTGCGGGGAGGTGGGGTTTTACCACCCTGTCAACCCTATTGACTAAATTTAATTTACCTGGCCTAGGTGAGCCAACCAGTTGTAGCATTGCTGGCTGGAAACCTGGATCTTTGAGCATGGGCAGTGTACCATCCTTTGCCAACTAATTGTTTGACTTTTTTAAAGCAATACATAATGGACCCCCTTTTCCCTACACTAGCTACCTATCGATGTCACCAAACAGCACATGAACCCTGCCACTTACACAGCAGAGCACCAAGGGAGAAGTCTAAAAGGCCAAAGGAGGAATGTTTGGAATCTTAGAAGGGGTGGGGGAAGGTGCCGATGACCAGGTGGTGGGGACTTTATAGTGGGATGCTAGTACTAGCACTACGGTGAAAGGTTGAAAATCACCAAGAGGCACTGCAGAAGCCAGAACTGGCCATCTGCTTCCAGAAGCTGCAGGCTGTTAGAAACCTATGGCCTACTGCTCCTCTGCACACGAGAGGCCTCCATCCCGGCAAGTGACTGGATCCCAACCAACCACCGGTGTCTTATGGCCCCCACCACACAGAAATGCATGGGCTGGTCCTGCAGTACCCAAGTCCTGCTCTAGCAACTAAGGCAGCCCGCGGAGGCTGGTTCTGGGACAGGCAAAAAGCAGAAATGCAGCCGTAAACAGTTCTGAAGCATTCAGCATTCTGTTTCTAAACAACTGGTTAGAACCAGAAGTTCTACCGTGTACATGCACATCTAGAGAGGGTCGTCCTTAGCTGACCCCTGAACAACAGCTCCTTGCCCACACCTGGGTGGTGTCCCAACTTCAGCTAACGTCTCTTTCCTTCTCTGGGGACACAGTGAACACTCTGTCTTTGGGGTTTCCTTTTGGGCATGCGAACTGGCTGCCTTCATCTATATTCTTCCCACTTGAAGCTGCTTGGGGTTCTCCCGACTCCTAAATCCCTACAACTGGACACCTCCCCATTCTTCCTCAGTATTCACACTGGTGGCAGGAGCCTTGTCCTCATTATTCCCCACCTCCCCCTTCACGTCTATGTGCTCTCTTCACTCAGCCCATAATTGTACTATCACCAACGTATGTTCTGATCTGAAGGAGGTGTAGTGGGTTTCTCCTTGGTCAGTGGTTCAAACCCACCAGACGCTCCTTGGGGGAAAAATAGGGCTTTCTGCTCCCATAAAGAGTTAGAGTCTCAGGAACCCACGTGGGCAGTTCTACCCTGTGTTTTAGGGTCACTGTGTTCCAGAATCTACTTGATGACAGTGAGTATACAAAGGAGCAGACAGAGGGACAGGTTTGCATTTCATTTTTTAATTTGGAATTAGTTCATCGAAGAGTGTATGGGCATTTTTTTAGGTCTCCAGTCTAATGCTATAAATGTGAAGCTCAAATACATGGCTACAATGACTACACTGAAATGTACTTGCTCATTTTCAAATGCTGTGAATGTGACCTGCACAGTTCAGCCTTTTGCCTTTGCGTTGATTGGAACTTGTTTGTGTGCAGAGGTGAGGTTCTGTGTGTGACTTATCACCTGATTTATTTCAAAGATACTTACTAACACTGGGATTTACAACTCAGGTTGAATGTTTCTGAAGAAACCCTGATTGACATTCATGGAAGATGATATTTGGTAAACCTAATATATTTGGGGCCCCTAAATATAAAATGACTAAAATCACAGTAACATTGTTGTATGTAGGTTATATGCTAACTCTGATTGAAATAGATTCCTGAAAAATTGCTGAATTGCCTTGACTATTAAAGTGCAGTCTGCATTCAAAAAATAAAGAAACAAGGATACATCTAAAAACAGAAATGCTAACTGTGGAGAATACCAGTAATGATGGGGAAATAAAGATCGTCTTCGATGAGAAAAAAGTGAACTTGACCACCAGCAGTCCTACTATGAGAGGCTGAACATAATAAATTTCTTTACTCCAACAGGAAATGCTTTTTAAAGGGAAGTTTAATGTTTCAGCAAAGGAAGAGCAGAATGTAGGTGTGTCTGCTAGACTGTTCTGTGCATCATTGTCATTGATCATCCTGGATGGCTGAAACAAAGCTCTGACACTCAAGTCAGTGATGTTTAACATTAGGGGAGGTAGATGAGAAATCAGAGAATAAGATTTTCAGACTTCATTACAAGTGCTACTCTGTTAATGCCAGAAGACTGAACTAAGGCAAAATAGCCCCGGTATCATCACGGTTATGTGTGGAGTTGCTAGCTATAAGGTCAGCAACTCAAAAATCACTAGCCAATCTTTGGGAGAAAGATAAGGCTTTTTCCCCTAGCAAAGAGTTACTGTCTCAGAAACCCCAAAAGGCAACTCTTACACCATACGTATAAGAGTTGCTATGATTGGCCATTGACTCAACATCAGTGAGTACTGAGTTCTATATCTAGTCAATGTCTAACTTGCACACGCACACAAGGTGATTGAAAATGACTATGATGTGTGGCAGATACACTTTAGTCCCTAAAATAACATCCTTGTTTTTCAACTCTTTAAAGAGGTCCCGTGCAGAAGACTTGATTCCATAATGGTTGCTTCCATGAACATTCATTATGGATCCAACCAAGACAAAATCCTTGACAACTTCAAACTTTTCTCCATCCACCTTGATGTGTATTGGTCCAATAGTGGAGATTTGGGTTTTATTTCCATTGAGGTGCACTCTATCCACATGATCTTCATGAATAAGACTTCCAGTTCTTGCCTTCAGCAAGCAAGATTGTGTCACCTGCATGCCAAAGGTTGCCAAAAAGGTTTCCTCCAATCCTGATGCTATGATCTTCATATGATCCAGCTTCAGCTAAGCATACAGATGGAATAAGTATGGCAACAGGAGACATAAAACCAAGTATATGTAATGCACATGGTTAGATGCATATTTATAAAATGATTCCAAATTCTCGATTGTGTATGTAGTAATTCAAAATACAAATGTAATGATTCTAAATAATGAAAACACGTTAACTGTGTGTATATATATATGTATAGATATATATTAATTTAAGTCAGTGTTTTTTGTTGCTGGGTGAGTGCCATTGAGTTGGTTCTCACTTATACTGACCCTCGTCCAAAAGATCAAAGCACTGCATGCGTGGCCCTGTGCTACCCTCACCATCATTTCTGTGCTTGAGATCAATGTTGCAAAGACTGCATCCAACCTCCTGGAGGGTCGTCATCTTTGGGGAGGACCCCCCACTTTCCTCAGTATGATGCCCTTGTCTAGGAACAGAGTTCTCGTGATAACATGTTCGGGGAACCTGAGATAAAGTTTCCATCCTCACTTCTAAGGGGCATCCTGGCGATACTTCTTTCCCCACAGATCGGTTCATTCTTCTGGCAGAACAGAGTGTGTTCTATAGTCTTCAAAAGAAGTCCTGGTGGGGTAGTGGTTAAGCTTTGGGCTCTGATCCAGAAGGTAAGTAGTTCAAAACCAGCAGCAGCTTCAAGGGAGAAAGACTGGGGATTTTGACTCCCATAAACAGTTAGTCCTGGGAACCCACGAGGGTTGCTGGGTGGGCATCGACTTGATGGCAGTGATTTTGGTGTGGAAGTTCTGCTCCTTTCTTCCTGCTTCACTGCCCATTTTCTCACATGGGAGACTGTTGACAATATCATGTCCTGGGGCAGATGCATCTTAATTCCACCACTGACATCTTTGTCACTAAGCCCGTTTTAAAGAAATCCTGCACAGCATATCTGACTTCTTGACTGCTGCTTCCCATGAGGTGTCCAAGATATGCCTGCCCCCTTGCCAGATGACAGGTCTGAAGAACCTTCAAGACAGACATGTTCCCAATGCAGAGACTGGCTTGAAATAACAGCATGGTCTTTCAAATAAATACATGCAATATTTTAGTCTACACATGAAGATACCTCTTGGATAAGTAAGAGGTGAGTTTACACAATCACCTTTCCTATCTTTCCTATCTCCCAAGCAGGGGGTGTGGAGCTCTGACAGGAGAGCTTTGGGAAGGGGGAGTTGTGTGTTCTGCATTTTCTCTGAGTCCCAAAACTGCAGGCAAAGAGTCTGCTGAAGGAAGAAGAAAGGTGATTGATGGATGGGCTGCACATGGACTGTGCTTCACAACAGACCTCTGGCCATGAACATTTTCCTGTCACCCACTCAATGGCCCAACCTATCCCTATCCAAATCCCCATGTCTGGCTCTCATAGGCATTGGGAGGGAAGGTCGTATAGATTAACATTCTTGCAGTTGACTGTCATACCAGCGACCCTCCAAAGTCAGCATTGCTGTGTGCACAGATTTGACAGGCGGGTGGCACAAGTGGCTTGCAGTGGGACTGTTTGCCTATAGGTTGGCAGCAGGAATTCACTATGTGCATCATGCAAGAAAGGTCTGGCTATCTGCTTCCATTCAGATGATGGCCAGGAAAACCCAATGGAACTCAGTTTTACTCTGGGGGTGGGGCTTCCTTTACACACAGGTGGCAATGGGCTTGGGATTTGGATTTAAATTCTATTATTTTAGCAACGCATGCTATGATGATGTGGTAGTTACACAATCTATTGTCAACTTGAGGAGGGGGCAAAGTGTAGCCTCTCAATCAGGTTATGACCAATAAAATGTCTGTGTGGGCACAGCCTTCTGAGGATGCTGTGGTAACTCCTGTCTTCCTGGGTGGGACATATACTGTTTCTGTTACATATTCCTGGTGACAGGCCACATGGAGCCAAGCCGATGGAATCAGAGTCCTGAAGCTAGTAGAAGCAACATGAAGACTCACACCAGCACTGAGATGCTTCCACCACCATTGGATCCACAAATTCCTTTCTGCCCCTCGCTGGCCTGGGATCTTCCTGCATCCAGCATCATTGAATGTTTTGGCGTAACTCTGAAGAGAAATTTATAGACTGGTATTGGACATATGGACTAATATTAAATTTAGGAACATGATCTGGACTGGGCTGGGTTGGTTCCTTCATATACAACTGCTCTTTATAGAAAGTGCTTTGGTGGGGGGGGGGGCGAGTATCACTACCCCCTGGTGGGGGTGGGAGACCCAGTCTTGCTCCTGGAGAACTGCTGCTGGATTTCACCCATCAACCCTGTGGGCTGCAGTCTCGCACACAACCAGTATGCCACCAGGGCTCAGCCCAAAGCTCTTTCTTATACACATATGAATGTCTATGAATTTGCTTCTCTAGTCTGTTTAGACTAACACACATGAATACTTTGCTTTATCGGTGTGGATGCTTTTAGAGGGGAAATATAAAACTGAACTGGGCCTTGGAGTTAGTTTCCTAGCCCACCGAAGAAGACAATGGGTGAAACCAAGTTGTGTTAGCAGGTAGCAGTGCTCACAAAGACCAGGGTTGGACCAGCGTAGGAGACATTTGGCCACTAGGCAGCAGGTGTCAGCAGGCTGGGAAATGGCAACTGTCATCAGAGTTGTGGACAGAGACCTGAGATCCAAGGATAGAGCTGTGCTCCAGAGGCCGGGGGAGGACAAAAGATAGTCAGTCTCTTCTTGGGTCCCTCTCAAAGGCCACAGTGGAAACATCTTGATCCTGCCCAGGGGTAACAGAGGAAGAAAAGGGGAAAGGACCTTACATGTGCTGAGCCACCCCTCCCCTCACCCAGCTGGCCAGGCATGTCACATAAGTTGTCTCATTGTTCCCATGAAGTCATATGATACGATTCCCATACACTCTCCTGGGGTCCTCTGAGAGGAAGCACACTGCATGTATCATGCTCACTGTGTTCTATTGCAGAAGTCGACAAAGGACATATGGATTTTCTTGTTGATGGGAAATAACTTTCAGGGGACACTCTACCCAATGAAAACATTCCAAACTATTTGATCACCATCAAGCCTACACGAATGAAATAACCAGAGGGTATTATTCAAACATAAACAAAATACCTCCTATGGAAACACAGAAATGGAGAATGAGAAAGAAAGAGTAAGAGAGGCAGGTAAATATTTTAATAATGGGTACTATCCGGGATATGTTCAATACATTTAACATTCAGTGGTATGTAAATGTTGGAGCTGCTTAATAATTTAGTAATGTGGACTCAGAAACCATTATTCAAATTATCTCAAGGATGACAAGAGACAAAGTCACATACATGAGAAGCATATAGCCAACGCTGATCAGAAAGGGTGTCCCATCATCCTCTGATTACTTACTGGGAAATGGTAGAGACAGGAGCTAGGACAAACTTTAGGAAGTCTGGTCTGAAGGTCTTAATGCACTATAAATAGTCATCATTAAAACCATGTGCTGTGACCAAACTTAAGGGAGAAGGGACAAGAATGACAACACCATCTAGCAACACCAAAGAAAACCCACCAAGAAAGTCACTGAAAAATATGGGAAGCAAGAGAAACAAACAGAGAGCAGCAACACAAACAAATGACGCAGTAGAATAATAGCTGTGCATACAGAATTTTTTCAAAGCAATGCCTTTAATCTTTTTTACTAAATAATCTTATTACCTTTGCATGTCTCTCTATTACACTTCATACATTTGCAAAATCTATGATTCCATTCTTGGAAACACTTTTCAAACTCTTCTGTGCATGGTTGACTGCACCTCCCTCATTTTTTCTTCACCTCTTTTACTTTGGCAAATCGCTGTTCGTTCATGCCCCTCTTCATTGGCAGGAACAACAAAAAGGTCTCAGAGCAAGGTCAGGGGAGTCAAATGCACAGGGCAAGAGAAGGCATGCTGTTTTTTGCCCAAACCTGGCACACTGAGATGGCTGTGTGAGCAGGTGCATTGTGACAAAGCCAGTCCCCCTTCTCCCACAAATCAAGCCTCTTTGTTGCACCCTATTACACTATCGTTTCAGAACCCCTAAAGAGAAACCTCGACTAACAGTCCTGTGGAACAAACTCCAAATGCACCGTCCCCCTCACATCAAACAAACAAATGAGCATCATCTTGATTTTTGATTTCACTTGGCAAACTGTTTTTTTTTTTTTTGGCTGGGTGACAATGGCATCTTTCATTGGCTTGATTGATATTTGGTTTCAGGGTGGTAAGAATAGCACCATTTCTCATTACCAGTAATGACCTTGGATAAAAAGTCTAGATTACTTCTGAGTGGCATGCTGAGTTTTGAAAGAACGGTTCTTTTTCCTTGTCAGTTAGAACCCAAGGCACAAATTTCGCAGCAACCCTTTTCATTCCCAAGTCTTCCATTTGAATTTGCTGAACTGAGCTTTAAGATAGAACAACTTTCCCATTTCTTCAATGGTCTGTTCTTGGTCTTCAAGTGCAAGTGCACAAATTTTGCCAAAATTTTCCACCTTTCTGGGCGTTGATGGATGTCCAGAACGAGGTTTTGCCATCAATTGACATTTCACCTCTGTTGAAATGAGGAAACCACTCTTACACTTGAATTTTTCCCATAGTGCTGTCCTTGTGAATTTTTCCCATAGTGCTGTCCTTGTAAGCTGTGTTTAATGTCACAACAATTTTCTGAAGCATTCTTCCTGAGCAGAAAACAAAAGTTCATAACCTCACACTGTTTTCTTAAATTGACCATGACAAAAAAAATAAGGTTCGAGCAAAACAGCTTTTATGAAACAATTCACTGTGACCAGACTAAACCTTCCCAGGTGACGCCACTGGGTGAACTAACTTAGAGCAAGGTGTTAATGCTTGCCTTGCAGAAAAACACATATTGAGAAAGCTCTGCCCAGTGGATCTTTTTTCTGTTTGAGGCTTTTTTGTTTTTGTTTTTGTTTAGTGGGGGAAGAAGTACTTCCTCGAACAATCCTAATTATATTAGGTACTGAGAATCAGGTCCTGCCAAGTTAACACATCTTCTCTGCGTATTTAATTAACGTAGAGAACTTTTCAGATTAGGGGTATAGATGGGGAGCAGGGAAGGATCGGCTCCCCCCTCGTGGTGAACGTAGAGACAGCAGAACAAATTCTAGTCCAGCCTGGCACCAGCCTCACAAGGGTCAGCAGCTTGGGGCCTGTTGTTGCAGTGAGGGTGTCTGCTTGAGTATATCTCATTTCTGACAAATGTCTGCTGCACCAACTGTGGTGTGGGTACATATCCGTGTATCCACAAAGCTCCATGGCAATCAGGAAAGACTTACTCAGTCCATGGGACCAGAGGGAAGAGATAAGAACATAGACAGGGAAGGTAGGAGAAAGGAATTTCCTTCAATCGAACTCTAACCAAAGAGACGCTGGTGTAGCCAAAGCAGAAAATGCCACTATTTAAATAAAAGTCTAACCACCAGGGAGCAATGGCCGTTTTGAGTTAGAAGGTCATCTGAAACATTGGAAGGCCAAGAATACATGAAACCAAACAGAAGCAATAGAAAAATTCACTATAAATTTGCTTTAACACATGTTTTTTGGTACATGATCGACCCAAAAGCAAATCCATGAGCACCGAGCCAAAGAGAAGCCATCACCCCTCTATAGGACAGGGTATAGCTGCTTCTGTGACTTTCCAAGATGGAAACTCTTTACGGGAGTAGAATTCATTGTCATCTAACCAATTCTGACCCACAAAGGCCCTATGGGACAGACAAGAACTTCTGTGGGTTTGAGAGGCTGCAACTATACATGAGAGTTGCAGTAGTTCCATCACCTGGTGTCAATTTGAAGGGATTGAGAGTGAAGGGGTGGAGTTTAGACTGTCAACCAGGTCACAGCTTGATGACCTCATTTGGCAGTGCTCAGGAGAGAGAGAGCTGGCTGGAGGAGGGACAAGCTCACTCCCTGTGAGACAATCTTGCAGACAAGAAACATGGAGCTACACAGGGAGACCCCTGCCATCACTGAGATGCTTCCACTGCCAGTGGAGACACAAGACTTACCACCCACTGGCCTGTGATCTTCCTGCATCTGGCCTCATTGCATGTGTTGTGTGAGTCTGAGAAGGAATTTATAGATTGGTATCAGACATATGGACTAATACCAGGCTTGATCTGATATCACAGATTTGATCTGGGTTGTGATCTTTTCTTAATGCATTATTACTTTTTATATAGTGCCCTTTGGTTTATGAGTATCCATATGGGTCTCCCTGGATTTGTTTCTCTCGTCTACCCAGATTAACACAGGAGTAGAAAGCCTTATCTTTCTCCAGAAGAGAAGCTGGTGGTTTTGCATAAGCAAGATATGTAAAATATAACAAGAGACTTGGTAACAGAGTCACAAACTGAAAGTACTCATGATTGACTGAAAAATATATGTGTATGATTTTGGTCCCAAATTGATTGATGGCTCCACTTGGAGAGGTATTCCCAGAAACCTGGCCATTGTCAAGAAAAAGTAAAGGCAGATTTCTTCAAGTTGCCACTGGTATTGGGAACCATGTTGACAATAACTAGAAATTGTAATCAGAAGAATTTCCTCCCCATGCCTCTGGGCTCCCTCGCCTGGTGGCTTCTTTACAAGAGTCTATAGCCCTTGTCAATTGATGCCTCATTAGACAGTTAACAATGGGTGCATATGATGGAGATGGTTGGAAAATAAGCTTTGTAAAGAAAAGCCTGATCTCTCCCCATCCTCAGGTTTTCCTAGGCTGAAAGTACATGTGATCTACAGGCCCCTAGGGGTGCTAAAATATTGAACCATCACACAAAACCCTTCTCCAAATGCCATGGGTGGGCAAGAACACACTGCAAATTACACGGGGGGAGGGGCTGTCACTTACCTGTATGCCTAGGTAACCACACCTGAAGGCTCCAAACAAACCTTGGTTCTGATGGAAGTGACAGAGGGTGAGGGGAGGACATTCAAGGACGCTGCTGAGCACGTCAGGTGTGGATCTTGCACACTCATTAATGCCCAGTAATGAGACTGGCCAAAGGGACCAAGAAGGGAGGTAGGGAGACAGAGAGAACACCAGGAAGACATTGAAGCCTCAATTCTCTCACAGTGACCCTACAGGACAGTGTAGAACGACCCCAGGGAATAGAAAGCCTCATCGTTCTCCTGCGAAGCGGCTAGTGGTTTGAACTCCCAACCTATTGATTCAGAGCCTAACATGTCAAACAGATACTCAGTACACGGCCAGGGTTCTGTGCTCTTTGACTCAGTGGCAGTGAGTTTGAGTTCACAGAGACTTAGCTCTCTATGCTACAATCTCAGAAATACCATAAGAAGTGCCTTCAGCAAACAGAGGTAGATTCTCTGACAGTTCTAGAAGCTAGAAATCTGATCTCGGGGCAGCAGATGTAGCAATGTCTCTCTGCTGTTTCTGGGGAAGTTCCTGACAGACAGTCTTCTCCTAGTGCTAAGAGGTTCCCAGGACAAGATTTTCTCCACTCTCAGTGTGTATTTCTGAATGGTAGTAACTCCCTCTTGCACTTTCTCTCTCCCTCCTTCTTGTTTCCTCTCTTTATCACTTATCAAAAGTGATGCAGACCACACCCCACAGGAAAAATAAACCACCTCAAACTATCCTCATTGCCATCGAATTGATCCAACTTATGGTGACCCAATAAGTCGGGGTAGAACTGTTCTTGTGGGCTCTGAGACGAACTCTTTACAAGAGTAGAGATTTTCATTGTTCTCCCTTAGAGAAGCTGCTGGCTTCGAACAGCTAACTTCAAGGTTGGCAGGCTAACATGTCCCCTTATAACCCTGGGAAATGTCCCTGAAATAAGACCTGAGCTGTGACTCAGTAAGCATGTTATATTCCACCCTATCCTCTTGACAACAAATCAACTAGCTGATCACACAGAGTGGGTGACATTACATAACTGCTTTGCCACAGAGAATCATGGTTCAGTCAAGTTAGGACCTATTTTAGGATAGAGGGGACACACGTGGATCCATCATGCACACACACACACACACACACACACGTCCCACCCAAGAGAAACAGGCATTGGCCATGTGGGTTTCTTTCTTAAAGTATTCTGAGCTGATCTCAGGGGAAACAGCAGTGGTTCTGGAAGACTTGGGACACTTATTTGTGTGCTTCCTTCAGGATGCAGCTGCCCCATATACCCAGGAGGTGAACGTTGTGCGTGTTGACGATGGAAAATCACGGGGTGTGTTCCATGGCAGCTGGACGGCATTTGCTGAGAGAGAAGTAAAATCCCTGGAAGTAAAGACCCTCAGACACTAGTCCCATCAGCAAGGGAATGTGAAAGCAGGGATAATTTTCTCCCATGGTTTGTGGCCTTTTAGCCTTCCAATATGCAGACAGCATTTTCCTCTTTTGTGAGGAGAAAATCAGAGAGCTGAGTGATTGCAGGTGGGGGCCGGTTGAGGTCCGTTTGAGAGTGTCCAGGTGGAAATGAGGACTTGCAAGTCTCCTGATGTGTCAGCTGAGTACTCCCACTTTTCAAGTCCCTCCACCCCAAACACTATGGAGAACAATGCATTATGTTGGGGATAGTGGAGGAGACCCCAGCGTGGCCCTCATATTCCAGGGCTGAAGAGCATGAGGGTGCAGAAGTGGCCAGACAGCCAGCCCTTGGGTCAGGATACTGTGCTGTATGATGTTTCATGGACACAGTGCTGTTGACAGAAGGAAGTTCCCAGGCCACCCTGTGTCAGGCAAGCCCCATTTGCCCAATAGTATGTGCTCACCCCAGGTCTCTGGGTCCATGCTGATCATCTCCTACTTGTTCATGTTACTGGATGCCTAATAGACTACGTTATACACACCACCACCCAGCCAATTCCAACTGAACTCAAACCTACAGGACAGAGTAGAAGTGTCCCAGTGGGTTCCTGAGGGTCTCAGTCCTTATGGGAGCAGATAGCCTCATCTTTCTCCCAGGGACTGAGGGGGGTCGATTTGAACTGCTAACCTTGAAGTTGGCAGCCCAATGGTGAGCCCACATTACCACCCAGGATCCTTAGACAGTATAGTGTAGGCATGAGTTCTCTCTGCCCTGGGGGATCAGAACCCCCGTGTGAGCCACTTTATTGTGGTGGTATGGCACTGGGCCCAAGATATCTCTGAGTTCTGCCTGCTCTTTCAAGGAAAGACCCAATATGGGCTTGAGGACACTCACTTAGAATGAGAAGCAGGCACGATGTTGTAGCAAACGTGGAAAGATTCGCGTGGATGGTAACCTGCCTCAGACATTTGCCCAGGCATGTGGGAAGGCTCCACTGTACAATGACTTCTAGTAAATGCACGAAGGGGTGTGTGCAGAGAAGAGACACACCATTGGCCCTACAATCATTCAAACACTCCATAGTTCACTGGCCAGTACTGGTTCTCAACTGGGATTTTTTTGGGGGGTGTGGGGCAAGATTCTGACTCCAGGCAGAAATTGGTTTGGCCATGTCTTCAAGAGAGGGAGCCAACTGACAGGAGAAAATGGGGGTGATCTTCAAACTGATCTTCAAAAACAAGGACCCCATTGGTGTTGAGTTGATTGCAGCTCATGGCGACCGAAGATGCAGTTTCCGAGTCTCTGCATCTTGATGGGACAGCTGGCCTCATCTTCCTCTACCGTAGGGACCGGTGAGTGTCCATGGTTGACCCTGTGGTGAGAGGACCAATGCCTCCTTCTCCAGCGGCTGCTGCTGTGAGCACGGAATGGGCCCTGACCCGCGGGCCCACACACAGCAGAAGGAAGCTGCTCCAACCTCAGGGCTCTTGGCCCCTGTGAACTCATGGCCACACCCCTGGGTCATTTCATCTTGCCTCTGACAGTCTTCCGCTTTGACGCTGCCCCTCAACTTGACCAGCATAATGTTCTTCTCCAGAGACTGACCCTTCCTGATGAAGTGTCCAGAGTGTGTGTCCTTGTTTCAAAGTGACAGTCAGTGCTTAAATACTTAAAAAGGTGTTTCATAGGTGCTGGGAAGTAGCTGGCTCACAATTCATGCCAAATGGGTCAGGAAACGTGTTCACTTGCTTTCAAAATGGTATATGCGTCATCTACGGGGTGGGGGGAAAAGTACTTTTGCTTTCATTTTGTCTAAATGTACAATGTAAGAAGGCAGAAGGCCAAATGATGTTTGGACATTCACTCTTCTGTGATTGAAAGCCTTCTGCCTGGACGCCTAATGGCTGCTCTTGTACTATTTGAAGAGGGACCTGGTTGCAGCAGGAGCCCTTATCTACAAGGCTTGGCAGTTCATGGCTGGCAGAAAGATGAGGCTGTCTGCTCTCCTTACAGACTGACAATCTATGTAGCGACCAAAAGCAGATGGGGGTTGGGTCCAGGCCTTATGAAGAAAGAAAATGAAAAGCAAAGTACTCTGCCCTCTAGTGGGGCAAATTCTCATTGCCGGGATCAGAAGAAAGAAAGGGGAGAAGAGTTGCCTTAAGAGAGCTCCAGTGGTTTCTCAGCTTCCAGGAATGTAGAGTCAAGGAGTTCTGCTGGGGTGTAGTTGGGTGAGTTCAGGCCGGGGGTCTTAGGTTAGCTGTCAATCAATGAAAGACCTCCGGTGCCCCCCTGGCTAGTCAAGGAGCACAAACTTGGCACACAGGTGCCTAAGAGACCTCAGACCCCAATTCTCTCTTACAAATCACATTAGACCAGAGCATGCACATGGCTAGAGATAAGAGCCCACGACACAGAGAATCCTGGATAGATAAACCCCTCAGGGCCAACAAGGAGTGTAGAGATACCAGGTTGGGGGGGGGGGGGGGGAAGGAGAGAAAGAGGGAAAAGATCAGTTGGATCCAACTAAAACCCCCTCCCAAGGGGAAGAATAACAGAAAAGTGGGTGAGGGGCAATGGAGGATGATGTAGGATATGAAAACAATAATCTATAACTTATCAAGGGTTCATGAGAGAAGGTGAAGAATTGGGGAGCTGATATCAGGGGCTCAAGTGGGAAGAGAATGTTTTGAAAATGATGGTGGCAGCATATGTGCAAATGTGCTTGACACGCTGGATGAATGTATGGATTGTGATAAGAGTCCCCGATCAGGGCTCAAGTGGAAAATGTTTGGAAATGTATGTGGTGACGTGTGCAAAGATGCTTGATACAGATGATGTACTGAATGTTATAATAGCTGTAAGAGCCCCCAATAAAATTATTTTAAAAAACAAACAAAAAGGCCCCAATCAAAGTATTTAACAAAAGAAAGAAAGCAAGAAACCTCAGAGAGACTAGTCTTGTCCAGGCCAGCCAGCAAGTTCTGGGAGAGGCCAAGGAGCTGGCTGAGCAGCATCACAGGGCATCACGTGCTTGGTGGCTTCCCTGAGATCTGTCAGCAGTTGTGGATAAGCAAATCACTCACAACAGCATTTGCAGCATGCCTGCTCTGTTCCAAGTACGACTCTGAGTGAATGCCCAGGATACCCACCCGATGGAGGTGATTTCCACTCGCCACAGCGAAGCAACAGCCCAGAGGGGAAGAGCCCCTGGATTTCTGACACTGGGAAGCTTGGAGGGATCGGGCAGCCTCATCTTTCTCTTTAGGAGCAGCAAGGGTGTTTGAACAGCCAGCCTTGCATTTAGCTTACCTGACATTGCCACCAGGGAGAGGGACAAAAGGGAGGAGTTTGACAATTGTGAGAACTGTGTTTTAGTCGATAGTTCCCAAACTTCTTTGACCTACCTCGGCCCTGGTAGAACAAACACAAAAATATTATTCAGCATCCCCTAGAAATCGAGTGCTTCTCTGCTGCTAGCCACCGTTCAGGATAAAGGATGGTTGGCTGTTTTGGTGTGCTAAACACATAATCAGGGGAGCTGGGTCTATGAAGAATGCGGCGTCAGGATTGGATGAAGGCTTATTAACCACATGCGATATGCAGAAAAGATGTTCCAAACCAAGCCCACGACCCTGGAATCATTTCTTTCTCCTCACAGTGAACCGACAGGGCCGAACTGCTCCCGGGGTTTCCAAGCCTGTAACACTTTATGGGAGCAGAGAGCCCCCTCCTTCTCCCAAGGTAAAGATGCTTTTACTCACCACCCTCAAGTTTGATGCCGACTCACAGCGGCCCTCAGCTTCCTCGACTATAGCTTTCTGGGAGTAAAATGCCTTTCTCCAGAGGGGCAGCTGGGGTTTGAATGGCTGAGCTACAGTTAGCAGCCCTGACACATAACCACCACACCACCAGGACTCCTAAGGAGAGAGACGGGGCACAAACAAGTCAAATCCACAGGTTGGGGAGCGCTAGGCAGAGAATGCCTTTCAGATGGCATAGACCTGCCACCCTACCAGGGTAAAGGAGGGGAGATAGGCTCTTCTCTGCTGTGGGTGCCCTGGAATGAAGACCGGGGACACCTGTGGGTGGATGTGCAGCTGGAACTCTCTCGGTTCTTCTGGAATAGGCTGCGTCCCAATAGAGGTGAGGGTGGGAGGGGGCATGCTGGCAAGAAGGCAGGCCTCTGCCATAGACTTACTCTTGAAAAGTGTCTTCTCTTTAAGGAGTTTTCCTCCATTTGTTCTGTGCCCTTGGGGGTGGCTTATTTTGGTTGGGTTTTTTTTTATGCTCACCATTTAAATGATGGTTTTGCTGCACTGCTTGCTCCATCATGCTGTGGTCCCCCTCCCCCTTTGTCTGGGGCTCTACATGATACTGGGACAAGCGCACTCATCTTTCTCAGCCTCCATAATGCCCATCATGTCAGGCCCATCATGAAGCAGGATCAGAGTAAATGGGGGACAAACACACAATAGCTGATATTTATGAAACTCCATGCAGAGGGCTGTCCGTGAATGAGCTCATCCGTTCTCCGCTATAAGCCTCAGCGCTGATCAAGATCATCTGAACGGTGTTCTGTAGATGCAGACACGGAGGCCACAAGAGTCTGAAAATCAGAGCATGAGGAATCCAATCCTAGGTTGATGCATTTGAATTTTGGTGTGGCCCAAGAACACTGCCAGTACCACTACCACAAGAACAAGCACAACCAGAGTGCACCTAAGGGGAGAAGCTGGTAAGACTTAGGTCTCACCTGCATTACACTGGTTTTCCATGAGACCAGTCCCTGGAGAAGGACACTCTGCTTTGTAAAGGAGAGGGTGTTGGGGGGGCGGGGGCGAGAGAGAGGAAGACCCTCAAGGTGAGGCAGGGACACATCGGCAACAACCTTGGGCTCAAATGCAACAACAATTGGGAGACAGCCTGAGGATCTGGCGAGTGACTAGAGGGCCCTGAACAGCACTGGATAACAACAACAGGATTGGATTCCAGGTCACCTGACTTCCATACCTCCATCCTCCAGCACAAAGTACAGCGCCTGGCACCAGCCTGCTTGGCTTCATGTGATTGAGATCCCACTACCTATCAGACATGTGTTAGGTTCCTGAGGCAGGGTCAGGAGAAAAGAGACAGCCCTCGCAGCAGACAAGGTTGGCTTCAGTCTAGTAAGAACGGAAGGTCCTCGGGAGGCACCAGCGGGATCCCTGAGAAACGCTGAGGGTCTGCAAGCGAAACGTCGGTGGCTCCATCCGGCCAGGTGAGGCTGTGGTGGGAAAGCCAATCTCCTTCCCAAAAGATAAGTCTGAGGCTCTAAGAAGCAGTTCCACTCTGTAACTCCAGGAGTCACCACGAGTGAGAATCAACTCCCAGGGTGATGGCCAGTTGAATGGGGAGCCTCCCCCAAGGACTTAAACAGCAAGTGATAATGCACATTTGTCTTAGAAGGCAACTCTGTGAACTAAGTTTTCACCAAAGCTGAGAGGAATGCACCCCACCTCCACCCCAGGAGGTTTTGAGCCCCAAGTCCGTTTTCAATCTTTCTGAATCATTTCTATTTTTCATCCTTCTCTACAAGAGGGCTATGTCACAGGGTAGGGACGGAATAAAGAAGGGGGCATAAAAGGGAAAACATGGTTCCAAGCCTTTTCCATTTAATTTATTGGAAAATATATTACTGGAAGGACGTAAGATGACATTAAGCCCCAAAACAAATGTTAGTGCTCAACCTACAATCCTAGGACTTATTAGAAGCAAGTTAAACGGCTGATCTCACATGATAAGAGCTTAAGGGATCCCAGAGAGGAAAATATGAGTAAGACCCATTCTTTTGGGCTGCCTTACATTAGTTTTTAAAGGGCAGGATAGAAGAAAGTAATTATACCATGGGATGTCAATATGACGAACCAGTCTGTCTATGGAGAAAACCACCAGAAAACCCCATAGAGGACAGGATGGTGAGAGTTCTGCTCACCAGTATTTTGGACACGTCACCAGGGAAGGCCCAGTTGCTAGAAAAGACATGGTGTATGGGAAAAGAGAAGATCCTCAGAAAGGAAGGGAGGTGTCCACGAGATGGCCTGGCACGCTAGGGATGGGACAGTAGCAGGTAGAGGGTTGCTCTGTGTGGTTTGGTTCACCAGGAACCGGAAGCCATTCAACAGCAACTCACAGTTGAGGGAGTTTGGACAATGCCCAGCCCCCAGGAAGAGACCGCCCACTGGTGCCTGAGGCACAAGGGGACAAAGTAGAACTCCAGCGAGGGGTGCCGTCAATGGACATGCTAGGATTGCTGTGAGTTGAGATCCACTCAATGGCAATGAGTTTGGTCTTGGTTTTCAAAGGTCTGAAAATACCAATGCCTGTGTGCAAGGGGAAGAAAGGCGGCATTAGTCTCCCTGTTGATGGTGCACCACCTTCCAGCCGGGGGGAAGAGGGGGTGCTGAACTCATTATTTTGGGGGTTGCAAATGATCGCTTATAGGGCTCTAAGATTTATAGCCTCAACATTTCTCCCTACACTCCATCTGACACAGACCAGCATCTTAAATCATATCTTTATAAAGAGTTTATTCATTAAAAAATGTAAGATATCACTGAAATGGTAAGGTGTCCACTGACATGGAAAATACCTTGCAGGTGGATGAGCCCTCTCAGGGACCTCTGATCTTTGGAGTGCAGCTTCTCTGAGCCTTTACGCACCCTCTTGCGGTGCTTCTGGGTGCATTATTGCATATTAAGAACTTATGCTGGCAAGCTCTGCTCCTTATGGATCATTGCCCAATTCGCCCATGACCACCGTCAGTGAGCCTACTTCCACCTCTGACCATTTTTGTTGAAGGTGATTCTCTAGTTTCAAACACCAAAGCATAACCTCCTCCTCATCATCATCACACAGAAGCCCTTGTCATCACACAGCATATGTCCCCGCAATCCCCCCCCACACACACACACACCTCTTCAGAGTAAGGGCTTGACCCAACCCTTTCCTCTTCTCTCACCCGAATGACGGTGGAACGTGTCAGGCAGTTTCTTGAATGTAGACAAACAAGATCCGTCCCTAGGTGTGCACTAGGGTCTAAGTGTCTCTCAGAGTCACGTTTCTAGGCAATTCAGAACAGATTGATGCCTGCCTCTTATTTAGCCTACTTCAGGGTTTCTATACGTTGGAATCATCTCATTGACAGTTGAGTTTGGTCTTGGTTTTAGTACAAGAAAGGGCTTTGTGCCTTTCCCATAATTTCAGAGTGAATGTACTGAAGAATTTCTTGTGAGGAAGAATCAGGTCACTAGGCTCCCCGGTGACATTGTTAGTTAAGTGTTGGCCTGCTCACTAATAAATTGGTGGTTCAACCCAGAAGGATGAGATGGTCTACTTCTATGCAGAGCATTGCCATGGCTACTCTGTGGGAGAATCTTACTCAGTCCTCTTGATTTCCTAGAAGGCTCTCCAGCAGTGGTCTGGGAGTTTATTTTATTTGGGGGTTGGAAGTTGGGTCAGCTATTTCAAAGTAAGGTCACATTGACATAACATTGTTTAGAAAGTATGAGTACACGCAGAGACTGCCTGTAACCTGAGTAGGAAGTTCATTTGCTAACATAGATAATCCAGGTCCTGTTGATAGAGTGGGTTATACATTAGGGAAGGGTCAGCAGTTCAAAACTACCAGTTGCTCTATAGGAGAAAGATGGGCTGTTATTCTAAAGATTTTTAAATTCTTGAAACCCCAAAAGGCAGCTCTGCCCTTTTGGGTCATGGGGGGTTAATTTTGCCTCGATAGTGGTGTGTAGGGCAATGAATGAACCTTGCAAACCTCCAGCCTGGAGGGGCCTAGAATTAAAATGGAATTATATGACAACTGGGATTTTTAATTCTTAAATTTAATCCTTAAAGTTTCAAACCAGGTCCTTCCCAAAGCCTTCATGGATAAACAATGTGAAGGTCACATAAAAATTGCCTGGATCAATTACCAACTAACCATCCTTGCATTCTATAATAAACCTTTCCATGGCTTAGTGTACAATATACAACTTCTCGGTCTACTCTTTCCTTCTCATCCATATCCCCTAAATACATGTCTGTGCTGTTATTAGGTGTCACGGAATTGGTTCAAAGCCACAGCATCCCTATTTCCAAAAGAAAAAAGCACTTCGTGGTCGTAGGTCATCTTCACCATGATGGTTACCTCTGAACTCATTGTAGCTGCCACTCTCAGCCCATCTGGTCAAAGGTCTTCCTGGGTTTTGAAGCCCTTCTATACATGCAGGTAGGTGTCCTCAAACCTGTCTTACAGATGATGAAATGGAGGTCCAGGGTCTATGGGCTCATTCCTAGGTATAAACTAGATACTGGTCTCATACCTCATGCAACAACCTTCCTTGTCATCTACAGATGGGCTTTGGATCTCTACTCCTCACTCCCCTCCATTCACAAAGATGTGACCTTTTTGTTCTTTGATGCCATGGACACATTGCGATCACACAGACTGGCCTCCTTCTTCAATGTGGGCTCTGTTGCTTCTCAGCTAGATGGCCACCTGTTTACCTTCAAGCTTTGAAGACCCCAGATGCAATATCTTTTGATATCCAGCCATCATCAGCTTTCTTCACCATATTTTCTTATGCACTCGCTTTGTCTTCAGCAATCATGTTGGGAAGGTGAGCATCATGGAATGCCAGTTTAATAGAAAACAGTGTCCTTGCATTGAAGGAGTACTTGAGTGGAGGCCCCATGTCCATCTGCTACCTTAATACTAAATCTATCAATATATGCACATACATCTATTTCTCCATCATCATATAAAAATATATTTACATATATACATATTTAGATGTTTATAAATGACCTTTGTATTCTAGTTCTTTCCTTTATTTCATTTTACTTCTTGGGAGGAAATGAGTCAGTCAGGGTTCAGTATAGCAATGATAAAACATATAGCTTTCCTCTAGTTCTTAAATTCTTCCTCTCCCTACTCCACCCCCATCATGATCCCAATTCTACCTTACAAATCAGCTAGACCAGAGGATGTACACTGGTACAGATAAGAATTGGGAACACAGGAAATCTAGACCAGATAACTTTCTCAGGACCAATAAAGAGAGTAGTGATACCAGGAGGGACAAGGGAAGGTGGGGGAGTAGGGGGAACAGGTCACAAGGATCTACATATAACTCCCTCCATGGGGGGTGGACAGCAGAAGGGAGACATCAGACAGTGTTAGATATGACAAAATAATAATTTATAGAAAATGTTATGAGACTGATGATGGCAACAAATGTACACATGTGCCTGACACTGGATGTATGTAAGGCTTGTGATAAGAGTTGTATGAGCCCCAAAACAACTTTAAAAAAGCAACTACCTTCTTCTTGCAAATCCCAAAAGGAGGGAATGTGACTCAAAAACAAAGCCTTTCTATACCTTTCCTGTGACGTGGTGAAGATTAGAAAAGAAAATCTAAACTTCCAGAGAACTGACCCCTCCCTACTTATCAAGTCCTCCATTCTGGGCCAGGAAGTGGAGTACAGAGCAAGAGTGTATGGATGAACTAGGATGAACCCTTGTTTCTGAAGGAGCACGGTTTCAATTCTGGAGATCCACAACACAAATCACACACTCGCTAAAGAGGAGACAGGCAGAGCCTGAGAGGGCCATAAGAACCCTGAGTCTTGGTAGTGAGACATCCAGATCCTGCTGTCCTTTCAAGAGGAGGACACCGGCTGTGTATCGTGTGTGCTCCCCACAGGGTGCCTTCAGGAATGCACGGTGGCTGTGGGAGGTGAGACTGCATTTCTCACAGACAGGCAGGGACACATCTCTCCTGCAAAGCCCACCCTGAGGTGGAATGTGATGAGGGGGATGAGGCAGTGGGTCTTCCTAGGGACCCTCATTTCTGAGGAGAGCTTTCTCTACTGGTTTTAGCCATGGGAATTTTCCTGGTACAGAGAAAAGACCCTCATGATGTCTGAGTTCTCAAATTTCATTTCTGTCAGTCTTGTACTCACAAAGCACACCCTCCATTTGCTTGTCTGGCTTCCCAAGAGTCCCTCCTGCCTTCCCACTTGCCTAAAGCAATGTTCTCATTCCATCCCCTGGTGGCCCTACAAGACAACCAGTGCCCAGCCTTCTCTTAGTCAACCACTGGGTCTTCAGTTTAGTCACAACTTTTTTCCTGTGAGGCCCTTCCTTAACACATCACACCTCTTCAAGTTTGGGGTGGGTAACTATCCTCTGAGACCCCACAAGATCCCTACCATTCCCAATGGTACCTGCTTATTACATTCCCCACTTGGCTGACAGTGTCGCCTGCTAGACTCTAAACTTCTGTCTGTGACCAACACACCTTGCCAAGTCGTAGGCCTTCTGATGCACATGTTGAGTAAAATGATGGATGAGGGCACTTGATTGTAGAAAGCAAACACTCTCAGATTCCATGTCTTGGTTTCATGGGGACCTTCTCAGCCTTTGCCGGGGATTGAAGATGGGACTTCTAATGCCACTGTTCTCTTTGTCCATGCTGTCCTCCTAGCCAGCAATTTTCAAGAACAAACTGGACTAGGACTTTCTTTGAGTTCTCTGAGGGCAGGGACCCCGTTTGATCTCTGTGCTCCCATCAAACAAGAAAAGGAGTTGCTTAGCAAGTGGTTTGGGATATAAAAGACAAATATTGTCTCTGTTTTCTCTACAGGTTCATAACATATCTAGCTACTTTTATCCAGTCCCTGGGATACTTATTTCCCCCCAAGTACTTATTTGCCTCCCTGAAAGGAAGTGTTATTTTATTAGGGTACTATAGGTAGTATTATTTCTGCAAAGGGTCTGGTGGTAGACTGTTGAGGTGTTGGGCTGCTGAATGCTAAATTAGCAGTTCAAAAACCCCTGGTAAGTGTACAGAATGAAAATGAGATTTTCAATTCCCATTACAAATTACAGGCTCAGAAACCCACCAGGGCAGCAATGACCATGGGTTAGAGTTACCATAGCACAGCTCACTTAGGTTCATACAGACTTCTGGGGATTTCAGTGGTTCATGAATGACAAACCCAAATGGATCTTAATATTTGTAATCTTTATTCCTAACAATTTTGGAGAACCTTAACAAAAATAAAACAAAAGCCAAAAAACAAAAAACAAAGATAAAATTTGCTGAAAATGAAGACATATTAGACCATTTTCATAGCAGGCATTTTGTTTATAACTTTTGTTATCAATAATAGAATGTCCTTGATTTATGTTATAGATATATATTTATGTATATATATTAGATATCTATACTTCAATAGAAAGAGACATATAAAAGCCTTTTCAAATGAGGCATGACACACAACATTGGACACACTTATTTATAGTACAAGGACGTACTTCCTACACAATTATAATAGATGCTTGGAGACAAGAGGGGGGTTTACAAAGACAATGGGACACCCCAACCAAAAAGGGGGGCCCCGTGCAGCTGGACGCTTATTGCCATGGGTTCTCACGATGTCCAGACAGCATGTTGGCATTAAAAATGGCATCTGTTATTGAAAAAGACGATGGGTACTGAATTCATTTTGCCTCCACAACCACTGGAGACATGGTTTTTCATATGACCAGGAAAACACAAAATAGAATGAGGCTCATCCCATGGGCAGGACTCAGGTTTGGGCCAAAAAAAAAAAAGAAAAACAGAGAAGACATTACAAACTCAGAGTCCTGGAACTGAGTACAAGCACTTGTCTGTGTCAGGTATCAGTCTGAACATCATGGGCCCCACTTTCAGGAAACAAGTCCCCCTCCCTCCACTCTGAGGAACCAGAGTCTGTGCCCAGCACTAACTCTAGAATGCAACATACAGAAGAAGACCCAGTGTCACCATACATATTAAGATTATACCATCATGCAACTTCTGAGAGGACCTACCAAGAAACCCTAAATGATTGTTTCTGAAAGTTCCAGTCCCCCCTATTTCTTTCCTTTTTAAAATTTCCACAACATTAGCCTTTTGCAGTGTTGCCTACTTGAACTTGTTTTTATATATTAGACCATCAGAATACAAATTATTTTTTGCATATCCCCCATGCCATATAAGTAGTCTGCCTTCATGCTTTGAAGTCAGATTGCAAACATGAGAGAATCTGAGATTTGAGGGTGGGGCTAGATGTGCTGAGCATCATTACTATGGCATGATTGTCACAGAGTCGTGGTCCAGGGATGAGGACCCAGAATCTGGTCTCACATGGGTTCCAGAACTTCAGAAGAGAATTTTTGAAAGGGGTAGGAGGTTCCATTTTCAAAAGAAGGCTCTCCTGCAATCCTCATCCCTACAGCTCTGGTCCATGCATGCTTTCAAGAAATTAAATCATCCTCTAGACTTCCTCCCCTCCATGAGACATATTTCCATCTTTGGGACCATGTTAAACCTCATGGCAATTTCCAAAACAATCCTGTACGTCAGTCACCAATGAGGATTGAGGGTGAGCCCCAGATCCGGCTGTTGTTCCCTCTGCGGCTCTCCTTTCCATCCCTGCTGCTTCTTGGTCTCTACCTGTGTGATGTTCTTCCCTAGCCCTTGTTTTCCTAAGGCAAGAAATGAGTCAATTCAAAGAGAACCAGCACCCTCTTGGAGCTCCCCTGAGTTTTAAATCCAGCAGTTGGTCCTCCAGTTAGATGGTTTTTTCCCTTCCAGAGAGAAATAAAAGCAGCTGGTCATACCCATGATGTCTCTCCTTTCTTTTTTCTACTTTTTTTTTTGCAATGGTCTCAAATGCTAACATAGCATTTCTTTGGAATTATATCAGCAAGAGCTTTATACACATGTACATCCATCTCAGCACCCTTCTGCTAAATGTAGTTTAAGTTAGTTTTCGCTACTCAAGACAGAGTTTGGAATGATCACAAAAACAATGGGTGGACCATAGCTGTGCATAGACAGTGTCCGGGGAACTAACTGCAACAGCTGCCTCAACCTATCTCCTCCAGTAATATTTTTGATCACCTACCTGGATCCACAATTACATTGGCCCTCATCCCTCTTTGCCTGAAGTCACCCCTTCATGCCATTGCTCTTACGAAGTACAGTGGGGAGTGACGAAGTCCTTCTTCCTCCCTTCTCTAGAAAACATGACCAGAGAATGACAGTATGGACCACCCATCGCCTTGAACAAGTGGCACATTTGAATTGGTTAAGAGTTATATTTACATAAATATGTTCCATTTCTGCACACACAGAGGTTAACCTGAGTTCTGAAATGCTATGCGCACTGAGTCAAATCAAAAATGGTCGTAAAGCTATGAACTAGTAACAGACTGAACAGATCTAGTTCAACAGGAGCCTGCCACCTCCCTAGGATCACAGTGGTGGCTACAAAGTTGAGCTCATCCACGCTAAAGGTTCTGTTTCTTTATTTTCTCATGCGTTTCCCAGAAAACATCTTCTAGAATGAGAAGCTAGGGAGCTAGGGATATCAGAGCAAGGTGAGCAGCCCTGTCTGCTCTCTGTCCAGCTTTCCCCAATCTCCTAAATGGAAGCAGCACCTCTACGGGGAGCAGCCCATCACACCCCACCACACCTCACCTCACCTCACCTCACCCCACCACCTTCCTGTGGGAAGTCTGCCCCGAAGTGGCCACAGTCTGTAAAAGCATGTTCCAGCAGAGCTCCCAAAAGACATCAGACGTTTCTGGAGAGTTCCCTAAAGTCTGGTCCCCCAAAGCCACTACTTAAAATAGTTCAGTCCAGCCACCAGGAAGAACTTCTCTAGGAAGAGTTCTGAGTCCAGTACAGCAATGTGAGCGGCTCGGCCAATGAGGGTGTTGGCAGTGTTGGGCAGGGCATGGAAGACGTTGTGTCGGATTAAAGTGCAGTCCTTGGCTTCCACCAGAGGGCGGAGAAGGTTGTTGATCATTTCTGCATACACTGGTCCTGCAAAGAGGGAGGACAGGGATGAAGACACCTGGGCAGAAACGGACGGTGGAATCTAAAGAGCTAGAAGCAGGTGGATTTCAAAGATGGCAGGTTTGGTGGCCGGCCACCACAGTGAAGCAAAGACTGCTAACGGGAGTCATCGGGAAGGGTTGGTCTAGTGATGTGTGCAAAGTGATGAGACTGTAGTCTACTACAGCAGCCCTGGAGTATAATGGGTTAAACCCTGGACTGCTAACTGCAAGGTCAGCCATTTGAATCCACTAGCTATGCCATTGGGGAAAGCTGAGGCTGACTGCTCCTGTAAGGATTTCCAGCTTTGGATACCATATGGAGTCGTTCTGCTCTGTCCTGTTGGCTTGCTTTGGGTCAGAATGGCCTCGATAGTCATGGAAGATCTACCAAGTGCGGAATGGCAAGATGGGAAAGGTTGAAATGTGGTGGGAATGACGAGGGATGCATAGGCCTATGGTTGTGTCTGTGTATAGGTATACAAAGGGGCTTCACAATATTAGTAGTAAATTTTTTCCATTATGTTTTTTGAGGTTCCTCATATATTCATATTGCAAGTAGCTGTATGTATACATGTGTGTATCTATATCATGTACATTTTTGTGTATGTCAAGTATATATGTATATATTTGTGCATCTGATAAATAAAACAGAGACACAGAGACACAAGGGAGATGGAGATAGAGACAGAGGACTATAGACATAATCCCACTGTCAGTTATTGGATTAAACACAGCTCCACAATAAAGAGGAAAGGGAGCCTAGACCTCACTTCCTTTTCCGTGAGCCCAGAAGATCTGGATGATGCACAGATGCCACTAATGAAGATTTTGATCTCATATTCTTTGGAATATTGATCAAAGGTTGAGGGGCAGGGTGTGATAGAATTTCAAGATCTCATTGAGTGTAGATTTTCCAGAATGATTGGGGCTGAATGAAGCCTAAATTAATTGTCCTGAGACCCTCTTTACACCTGAAACCTTAGACCAAAAATATCCCTCATCAGTCTGGGATCATTAGTAGAGAATGTCTTTCCTGAACACTGGGCTCTTTTAAATAACATTCTATATGGAATCAAATTCATCTCAGCAATGGAAAAGGCTTGATAACAATTTTAGGAGGTTAATGTGTTTATGTCGAGGAAACAGGAGCCATTCGGAAGAAAGTGTGAATGGGCTGTGTGACTTTGAAAAGATAATGTGATGGAATCACACCTGTGGAATTGGTGCATACTGGAATGTGTATAGTGTCAAGAATAATAACGAAGAAGAATTAGAGCCCTCTGCTACCCTTTGATCACCTCCCTTCTGACAACCTGTTCTGCATTGTGACACTCTTTTACTGGAATTCACTCTTGATTTTAAATCAGAAGGTCCCTGGTGGGGGGGGGGTGGCACCTGGCTCACCTGTATGTCTGTCCTTGAGGGCAGTCCTGCACATCTCGATCCTGGCTGAATGGAATGGCACGTAGCGGTCTTGGGGAGAAGCCACCAGCACGACATTTTTGAAATACTGCAGTCCTGTAATGAGAGGGGGGGGCTCTGTACCTGGGAGGTTCCACTCACCCCCTCCAGAGTATACTTGCTGCAGACCCTTGAGAGGGACACCATGCTGGCTTATTGCACAACGAGATCCACGCACGCAGTGGAGGCAGGAGTGTGCCCTGGGCACCTTGGGGAGAGAGGTCACTACAAGAGACTTGTGTGTTTCAAGGGAATAACAGAATCTTCCTTCAGATCAGCCTTGGAAACTACAAAGACACAAAGCAATCTACCCCGAGCAGAGGCAGGTAAGGGGGCAGAAATTCAGAGCTTATGATGAAGGGAGAACACAACACAACACATCTGCATTTTTCTGTTTTAAATGGGTGTACACAAATGTTAACTGGAACAGAAAAGGAAGATGGGTCAAATCTCTGGATTGGAAGGTTTGGAAGAGGTGCCATGAGCTCTTTCCAGAGCCTGGTGCAGGACATCAGACGATTTCCAGGCTTGTGGAGAATGACACACATCCAAAGCCAGCGATTTGACTGCCATTTTTAAGCTGGGCTCCGTTGTTCCTCATTGGGTCATTCAAGAGATTTGGTGGCTATGAAATGCCGGCCTGTCCTAAGTTTCAAGAGGGAGATTTTGTTTCTATCAGGGTTTCAAGCCGTGATGTCTCCTGCGAGGGTCTCTACGTTGGTTCACTTGCAGTTTAGAAATGTGTGTTCATTTCAGTGGCATTTTTTCCAGCCACCCTAGAACTGAGCCACATCAGCTCAAAGGTGTGAAAATGATGGACTCAAATCTTCCTGGGTGATTTCTGAGTTCACCCTAACAGGCAGGCTCACAAAGTGGCCCAGGAACTTTCCACAGGTGACACAGCAGTGATGAGTAGGCAGAGTTTCCATTGAGGAAAACCAATGAAACAGTTGCAGGGTCAGAAGTCAGCTAGTGAGGGGAGGTTCTACATGAGGCCAACTGGTTCAGCAGAAATGAACAAATCCCCTGGCTGGACCTGGAGACCACTGGGAATAATCACTGCTTCATCAGCTTCATCCTGTGACCACGGTCAATTTTTTAACTCATGACAGAGTGAGTGAGGGTGAAGACATAATGTCAGACTTGGGCTGCCCCAGACTAACACTATCTCTACCACACCATCCTATCCATGGGCTGTGTCCTGTGTTGGTGAAACTGTAACTAGGTAGATGACCCATGTACTCACTGGCTCACAGCCCTTGGGCCTCTGTGATCAGAACTTAGAACGTTGGGAGAACACTGGATGACCCTAGACATCCTCCTTGATTCTCAGCCCCTGAGGAAAAGGTCAGGAGAAGCTCTGTCCAAACCTGTTAAGCCCATTCCTGCTTGGCCCATTGATCAAAGGGGGATGCCCTGTACCCTGAGTTTTCTGTTGGTCTCTTGCCATAAAGCAAGGGCAGTGTGACATCACTGATACCCACTTGTGTCTCAGCTGTAGTTCCCCGCTTAAGCTTAAGACCACAAGGTGGGTCACTGCAAAGCAGACCACCTACCTGTTTTCTGGCTTAGCTGGTAGAGAAAACATTTGCGCAAATCAGCATGATCCCTGAAGGTGAGCTGCAGAAGAGAGCCGGACTTCTTCAATTTCTGCATGAGCCACAGGCCTAGGAGTGAAATTGGAGTTGAGTCATCAGTCTTTGTTTAACTGTAATCGTTGTTAGCTTAGATTAGAGCACAAAGAGCAGCAGGACATTTTAGCAAATGCCGGGGAAGTGGGAAGGACATTTACTTTTATAAGTATTGGTCACAGGCACGAAAAATCTGCTTGAAAATGACATGGCTATGGGCTTCATGAAGCCTTCCATGTCCTTCAAGTTCTGAAATCTAGACCAAGAAGGATTGGGGTAGATCCTAAATCATAGCTATCCCATGTAACAGATCACAGATGAGCCCATATGAATCCCAAGGCTGTAAATGAGTAGGTATTATGCTGCTGACACCAAGGATGGTGGTTCTTACCCACCTGCCACTCTGAGGGAAAAAGATGAGGCTGTCTGCTCCTCTAAAGATTTACAGACTTAAGAAACCTGTGAATCAGAATCAACTCTATGTCAGTGGATGGAAGTGGAGTAGACCCCCAGGTGTCTTTCCTGTGGAGCCATTGAGTGAGTTTGAACTAATAACCTTTCAGTTATCAGTGAGTGCTGTCCCAGTGTACCACCAGAACTCTGAAGTCAAAGAATACAATGCCAGGGAGGAAGGCTATATAAAGCTCTCCTGGAATCAGAATGGACTCAGTGGCAATGAGGTTTGTTGGTTGGTTTTATAGGTCTTCAAAGGTGGTTGCAAACCTAGAGTTGATGTTACCTTCCAAACTCATTCATTTAGCTGGTTAAGCAGACACAAAAGGACCCTTCTGGCTGCTGCAGAAAGCATTCTCAGTCTACCTCCTGCCTTTCTAGGCTTTCTGTGTTGAAGTCACAGAGTTGCCTACAGTCGCTGATTATGCTAGCCTCTACATCAGGAAGGGCTAATCCCGCCTCAGAAAACTTGCCCCATGATTCAGTATCTTGAAAATGGTGCTCCTTGTCCGCCTCCTGCAAGGAAAGCATAGGAAGCTTTGCCTTCTTATTCTTCCTACAAAGCCTTTCTTAAGACATAAGTAAAATATCAACTGTGTCCACACTGAGGGCTGTGTCATGACACCCCAGCAAGCAGCTTTATAAATGGACTGCTTCCGTGAACTTTGCATCACCTTTTTTCCTGAATTTTATGAAGCCCCTCAAATTTGACTCCACACTGGAGTATACCCTAGTTAATTTTTCCTTCTCTTCAATTCTAAACATTATTTTATCTAGCTAGCTATATAGACTAGCTATAATATATAATAAATATCCTAGCTAGCTGGCATAGATAAATGATAGATACATAGATAGGTGATAGATGATAGATGATAGATAGATAGATAGATAGATAGATAGATAGATAGATAGATAGATGATAGATAGATTATATAGATAGATAGATGATAGAGATAGATATTGCTAGTTGCTCTCCTGTGCCATCTCCAAATCATAGCAACTTCATCTATAACAGGACAAACTATTGGCCAGTACTGTGCCCTCTTCATATGGGTGTTATGTCTGAGGCCCCTGTTGGGGTCACTAAGTCAGTTGCTGATCCTCTACTTTCATGAACACAATGGTCTTCTGGAGCAGTGAGTGTCTGCTGATGAGGCATCCAAGCAAGAGGGTCAAAATCTCACCATCCTTGCATCTGTATTGGAACTTCTCACAAGTCGGTCAGCAGAAAGCTTTCATGGCGCTGACAGGCAAACGTTTATACTCTCAGAAATCCAGTATAGGGAATGATGATTTTAGCAGGGTGTGTGTGTGTGGCAGGGGTGTGATGGCTTGCAGTGGCATCTCAAAATTCATTTTTGAGTCTTCACAAAAATCTAGTCTCAGGTGAGTTATTTTTGACTGCTGACACAATGTGAGAAGATTTGCCCTCAGACAGAATGTGTTTTGAGAGTGAAGTGCTGTATCTTCCAGGGCTAGCACCCTCAGACAGTAGGCAGGGTGTGCCCTTGATAGACAGTGGGGTGCCATCATCTCCAGGTTATGCCATGCCTCTATCAAGATGGCCAGGGCGCTCCAAAACCAATCCTATAGACGTTTATGATTCTCAATAGTGCCTGTATTCCACTCATGGGCTCTTTGCTGCTTTGCAGACCCACAATTGTGGGATGGCGCTGGATCAGGCAGTGCATCATTCTGTGTGGCAACTCAGTGGCACCTAACATCAAGTCCCACCTGCAACTGTGTAGCGATTCCCTGTGCTTTCTATGTCCATAGAGTTAGCCCTATGACTATGGCTTCTTGGGACTCAGCTATGACTTCATGTTGATGGCTTCCCTCAAGTGGCTGGTTTGCCTTGTCTCTGTCCATTCCTTACCCCAATGGTCCTTGCAGGTAAGTACTGGCCTGCTCATTGCAAGGCTGACAGTTCAAGCTCCTCAGCCACTCAGCCATGGGGTGGAGGTGAGCCTGTTTGGTCTGTGAAGAAGAACAGACTAAAAGACTCTCCCTGTGACTTTGAGTTGGCATTGTCTCCATGGTGGTGGGTTTGCGGAGAATAAAGGCATTTGAATCTGGGGTCTTTTCTTAGAACACACCCAGGGGGCATCCTGGCAGTATGTCATCTTCAGAGAAAACATAGACTCCTAGATAGACACACTCACTATTTTCATTTCCTGGGGTCATAGACATTAAAGGACAGGGCTGTGATCTTTGTCAGGATCTGGGTGAGAACTCACCCCCATTTTGTCCTATGCTCTTTCCTCCATGCTACCCCCATCTCCAGTCCTTTCCAACAGAACCCTGAGACCTCCCCCTGCAGCTCACAAAGAGTTGAATGTGGACAAGTCCATGGAGTATAGGGGCTACCCGCTCAGTTGACAAAGAAAGGAGGTCTTCTAGGTCCTTACCACCCACACAGCAAGGCCCTTTCCCCAAACTCTTTGCCTCTGGCTTCAAGCCCAGGCCTTCATGGTGATGATGTCCAAGCTGGGGCAAGCCTTACCTGTGCTCACCAGGGCACTGTTGTTGTACAGAGTTCCCAGGTGAGGCCCAGACAGAGACAGGAAGGTGTGAAGTTTGTTGAGGTAATACCGAAACCGGGGCCGAGTGAGAACGGATCGGATGATGATGTTTCCCAGTGAATGACCGATGAAGCTGTTTGGAGACAGAAACATCACATGTGAGCTTGACAGCTGCCAGAGAGCTGGATGCCAGGCTCCCTCAGAGCTCATCATCCCTCCAGAACCCACTGGACACAGCAAAGCAGACCAGGAGAACCCACCAGGAACCCCACCTTGTTGCCGTGGTGGTGACATGACTCATGGCACCCTCCCCCTGTATGTTAGAACAGAGCTGGGCACGTGGGGTGGTGCCAGTGGCTGTGATGTCACAGACGTAGACAATTTCTTCCCCAACACTACAGGGTGAGTTTGAACCAGGACTTTGGACCAATTCATGCCTGGCCAATACCCTGCCCTGCTGAGAATTTGCATTTCTCCCCCAGGTAAACTGCATCAGCGTTTACACTTCAACAAGATCACCTACCACTACTCTACCAATGTCTACATGGTGGTTCCAGTTCCAACAGTGCGCTAGGACTGAGGAGAACTGACATCTGAGACTGTAAACCATTATGGGAATTGAAAGTCTGATCTTTCTCCAGGGAATGCTTATCACACATAAGTGGGGACTCCCAGAAGTTGGTGGAGAAATGAAATAGAAAGATAATGAATTTTTTCATGAACTTTTTGAAGCCCCTTGTACACACGTATTTATCCGTGAGAATCACCTGGGATCTTATTAACAGGTAGCTTCAGGTTTATTCTGTCTGAGGTAGAAATGCATTATCAGCAGGGTGTTGAATCAGAAAGAACTGGTTGAAAGCCCTGGGTTAAAGAAAGCGACCACCTTCCTGTGGAAACATCAGGTTTCCCAAGCCAAACCTCGCTAAGCCAGGGACTTTCTGAGAGGAAACATTTCCTCCAGGTTAGTCATCAAAGAGGTGTGGGTGTGTCTCCAGCTTGGAGTCACTCTTGTGCCCCCCCCCCAATGGCTTTAACCACCCCCTCAGTCTTGGGGCAGTAGAGATGGGTCCTGATGGAAGGCACAGGGTAGCATTGCCACATCCTGCTTCTTTACAGCTCCTTGGTCAAGTTGGGGAGGCCCCACCTAGGCTATGTTCTCCTGGATGACGTCTCTAGCTTCATTCATGTATTCACACATTCATCCATTCATTCATTCACTCATCAGACCTGCCTGCAGGGCCCTGACCTCAGCCCCGCCCTGTGCTTAACATCTGTCATCAAGTCACTAGTCTAGGAGAGCCATGTTTGTTTCTCCATCTCTCCAGCCTAAACCAGGCAACGAAGGGAAATGTATATGTGTCTCTGAAGTTGCATTTTCCCTTCTATGCCTCTTTGTTTTTTACCACCTGGCCTCACATTCCAGCCTGTGGGATAAATTATGACTTCATTTTTGAGAACTAAGTGGGGTCATGTATGCAAAGGTCTTACAACCACCCGGGGAGTGTTTCAAGTGCCTCAACCTTGCCAACTCTTCATGGCCCTCTCTTCTTCATTGAACTAGTTCAGCAGGGCTCTGAGGGTGCAGTGGGTTAGGCAGTGAGCTGCTACCCAAGATTCATTCCTCAAGAGAAAGGTGACACTGTCTCGTCCCTTAAAAATCAACATTTCCAAAACCACAGAGGGCAGCTCTGGCCTATCCTAGAGGGTAGCTATGAGTCAGACTCTTTGCAATTGCAATGGAGTTAGTTTAGGGTACAGTACCCTGGAAAGACCAGATAAAAAGTTCTTATTGAATGGAGCACAGACTTCGTTCTGAGAAGCACTGTCTTAGTGCCAGTCCCATTTAACAGATGGAGAAGCAGTCTCACAAACGTTGAGAGCCTATCAAAGGGTCTCCAGCGCAGGCACATGGGAGAGTTGGGATGGAAGTATTGAGCCTCTGGAACGGCAAGACAAACATCAAGCCAGGAAGTCTGGTTTCTAAGTCCAGTTCTTTCTTGGCTGAGCCACAGAAACTGCCCCCTCCCCCACACTTGTGCTAAAACAGGTCTGGGCATGGTCACTATCACAGGTACTCACTTCTGCCCTGATTACAATTCACTTGCTAAATGCCTCCAGGTGTGGTATGCTACTGGACGTGTATACAGCATGCCCCAAGGTCTGCTCTACCTCCAGCATCAACTGCCTGGGTATCCTTTTACCTGATTCGAGAAATGGAGAGGTTGTACAACTGGATATGCTGGATGATCTCGTCCAGTAGCCGGTCAGTCATGGTGTCAAAGTCTGCAAACGTGTCCATCTGGAAAGAGGGAATAGAGGAAAGGGGAGAGGGAGTCACAAGTCCATCTTCGACATTGAGCCTAATGGGCCTTTCTAAGTGTCCTGAAGCTTTGTGTTGGAGCTATAGTTTGGGCTTCAATGTCAAGAAAGAGGGCCACACCATCATGGAGCCATTTGGGACTTCTTAAGACACCCCAGTACAGTTTGTTGCCAGCAGGCCCTCAGAGGTTCTCACCTACTCTGACACTTCTTGTAGGCACATGGTCCACCATTCTTTTTAATATATATATATTATTAATCATTTTATTGGGGGCTCTTATGGATCTTATAAAAATCCATAAATCAATTGCATCTGAGAATACTTGTACATGGTTTGCCATCATCATTTTCAAAATAGTTTTCTTCTACTGGAACCCTTGGTATCTGAAACAGTCAAGGTCCCCATATGACACTGATCATAAAGATGTCACAGTTAAACTCCATGGATTACTATACGTTGGTGACCACCTGCTTCCCCAGATAGGGTTTAGGGTGGACCGACGTCATGGATGTTCCAAGCTGCCACCCACGCCAGTCCCTCTGAGATGAAGAGGAACCATAAGGCTCACATGCTCCTGCTTCTTACTCTTCCTCACCCTCCTGAATGAAGGAAGAAATCTGTTCTCTCTAGACCATCCCAAGTTCATGGGCAGTGATGGGTGGAAAGAACCCCCATCCTACTCCCCAACCTGTGTTTCTCTAAAGCATCTTATAGCTCTCAGAGATGTCCTTGAGCTGTGCTTCAGCTCTGACGTTCTTGGGGTCCTACCTGATTCTTCTCAGACATTAAGAAGTCAAGTTTTCCTCCAGGGAGTCCCAGCTCAATGAAAGTCTTTACCAGCCGGAGATCTGCACTGTTCCCTAGAAACGACAAAGAACCCCACCCCGATCCCATGGTTAATCACAGAAAAGGGAACCCCCAGGGACTCAATGCCCCTCTCCCCACAGTCCCATTAGGTGTTGACACCTCCTTTCTTTCACACGGAGTCTGGTCCTTTCCGGTGGCTCAAGCCCAATGAAAGCACTACATTGTCTATCAGCTGGGCTCTTGTGACATTCTGTGTGCCAATCCAGCTGGAGGCAGAGCACCTCTCATTTCTTCCTTCATCAGTTCAGGGTGCCCCAAACAGTTTGCATGGGATGCCTTCTCATAGCCAGTGTGGGATATTCTGGGAACTGACACACTCTCTCCTCCAGTTTCTTGCAGAATATGAAGACTGCCTCCCCAGTCTTACCTCATACAGATACGTGGCAGATCCTCAAAGCAATACCATCAGGATGGCCTACTCATATTCAAGAGAATAAAAACTGTCTTTGAAAACAGGAATCATGAACATACAAACTCCAAGGGGAAGGAATGAAAACTAAGGAATGTAAAGTTGCTGCTTGATACAAAAAGACCACCTAGTGTTGCGGTGGTTAAAGCAGTTGGCCAACAATAAAAAAATGAGCAGTGGCTCAAATCCACCCTTCAAGCAAGGTATAGCAATCTGCTACCATAATGAATTATGACCTTGGAAACCTCTGGAGAAGCCTGTACTTGCTCATAGGGTTGCCATAAGCTGGGATCCACTTGATGGAATTGGATGTGGCTTTGACACCTCTCCAAAAAAAGACTCTAAACCTTTTCCAGGATTTAAAATCTGTGTACAGTAAATGAAGATGTTTGTGATAAGGAATCTTATTTCCATAGGAAATGGTTCAATCATTTCAATGTGATTCATAGCATTAAGGGTAAGTATAAATGGACCATGAGTTGAATATTCTTAACCGAAGGAGTTACTGTAACACAAATCATTACAGATCTGATAAAACTCTAAGGACTGTGGACAGTTCCCTTAAATGAGAGCGGTAACCTTAGAAAGAAACCTGTGTCTAGTATTAGTTGCTTTTCTGAAGTCTTGTGGCTCAGGTAAGAACATTAATTGAAAGCTCAATCTTCTGAATAAAAGGAGCATTAAACATTCTGTGAAGCTGCTCACAAACAAGCTGCATACATGATACATGGGGCGGTGGGGAGGTAAAAAGCAATGGAATGACCAGACTCATTTTTTTAACAAGGAGGTCAAGAATCTTGCTTCATTTGGCTTTAATCTCATCTCGATGAGAAAGTTGCATTCTGGACAGTAGAGAATCATGCCAGGGTCCAATTGTACTGTGATATGAAGACAAGCTTCCACTGATGAGTGGCAAAGCCACACTTTTTCTTTCTTAAATGTCTTTTCATCAGAAGGGCCATGTCAAAACTAAGATGTATTCATTAGCCTCCTCTTTCTGAAGACACAGAGCGTCTCTGTGGCAGTCATGTGCTTATATTAATTTTATGATTGAAATGTAAGGGTGGAGTCTAGCCTGTTAATCTGGAGATAGCCATTGAGTAGCCGATGAGGCCTCTATGTGACCATGGCTTTCTCCTGAGACTTCTGGGAAATCTTGTGATATTTCCCTTGAGGAGATGAGAAGCTATCTTCCCCAGTTGTTGGGAGGAGTCTGAGAGACGATGAATCACAGACAAGACAAGATGGCAGCATCTGAGGAGCTGGAGGAGCCGGCGGACAGAACACACAGCTTTGCCCTCATGGAGCCAGATCTCTGAAGTTGGGGCGGCCACATGGAGACCTTTGCCAGAGATGAGTTGCTTCTGCTGTTGATGGACCCTGAGCCCTGGAAGTGAGGAGCCATGTGGAGGCCCCTGCCAGCCCCAGGATTCTGCACCCACTGACCTGTGACTTTATGAGTCGGGAGGAGACTATATATGCTGATTTCGGGCATAAGGGTTAATATCGGACTTATGCCTTTGAACTGGACTGGGATCAAGGTCCTGTTCCTCTTGTATATAAACCTTTTCCTTATACCTTATTCCTTTTCCTTATGTCTATGAAATTTGTTCCCCTAGTCTGCCCGGAATGACACAGCCTCTCAAGCTTGAAGCTTTATGAAAACAGGAAGACCCACGCTATAGTCAAAATGATTCTCTTCTCTTTGAATTTATTTTTATTATTTAAAAATAACTTGCCTTTTCTTCCTAGAAAACAATTCTCATTATTTCTTAGATGTTCATTTTATTAGCTATGCCCTGCAGCTACAATAGAATGATCACAAGTATATGACTTTAACAAACAAAAATGTATGTCCTCCCAGTTTAGGTCTGAGTTCAGGGCACGAGTTCCAGGGGAAGGTTTTCTCTGTGTGTTGGCTCTTGGGGCAGGTCCTAATCCACCCTCAATAATTGTGGGTTTGGCATATTGCTTCAATCTTTCTCTGGGTCTGAGAGACTCAAGATCTCACTTCAATTTTCTGGGTCTCAGAGGCATTCAGCACAGGAGGCCTTGGTCCACTTGATGTGGACGACTTTACATCCTTCTTCTTTGATGATTGGCGGTTCCTTTGGGTTAAATTATGGCATAAGGTTGATCAGAGAATTCATGTAATTCTGAGGTATGACAGTGCAAGTAGACTGCTGGCCTTACCAACTACAGGTAAACTGCTTCTAGCAATCATTAAAAATTGGAATCAAGTCAGAGACATTGGTCAGATTAAGAACTGGATGCCAGGGACATGGAGATTTATTGGTCTGCTCAAGTAATAAAACCACATCTGTAACAGAAGCTGCAGTTAGAATCATCATCTACTCAACTGTATGATCATTCACATTCTCATTCTCCAAGTTCCACCTCTTTCTTATGAAAGCCAAGTAGGAGAAATAAATGGGTGTGATCACATCATCACCGCTGCTTCCTTCAACTCCTGGGTGGCGGTGCTAATCTCTAGTTCCTCCAGGAGCATGGCATGGCTTTTGGTTTGCCATTTTTCTAGCTAATTGGTTTGCCATTTTCCTAGCTAGAGACCATTCTAATGATTTCCATTTGGCAACTCCTACTATAATGGGCAAGGAATGCAGTATGGGAATTCTGCCCGTTTCTGAACATGTCTATTCCAACAATACCTTCTGGAACTGGAGAACAAATTGCACAGTGGGTGAGGGAACCTACTGAACACACTGTGAGACAAACCTGAATGACTATTCCCAAGATCATATAACCTCCCTCCGCTCCCTCTTTTGGCTCTACTGGAATGAGTGTCAATTGGGAGCCAGTAATCTCTGAGAAGTCTGATGATTTCCTTTGCCACACTTGGCAGTCATGCTCACTCAGTGTGGTAGGTTCATTGGGAGCAGACTTGGAGAAAAATGAACAGTGTACATATTAGACCTTATAGTGAGGTCGTACCTCAAGGGGACTTGACAAGGGACTGCTGAATCCATAAACCAGCATAAGTTTGGGAATTGATAGAGGGGCAAGGACTCTCTACTCTGGAGAGGTGCATTAGACTGCAGTTCACTTGGCCTAGATTTCTTTCACTTGTACATGTCAAATGATTATTTAGGAGACTTCCCAGCGAGCATACTCCAAGGGAGTGTACTAGAAAGCCCTCAAGGAGATGGATTGACTCAGAAGCTGCAGCAATGGGCTCAGGCCTTTAAACAACGGTGAGGAGAGTACAGGACCAGGAGTGTTTCATTCTGTGTGCACAGGGTCACTGTGAGTGGGAACCAACTTAGTGGCATCGAATGACAACAGCAACACACTCCTAGGTGCACCTTGCCTAAGTACCCAACACCGAGTCCAGACAAGAACGGCTATTCTGATGACTGCTTTGACTCTGTTGTCCGTGAACTCCCACACACCTCATCTTTCTTGTTAGGTGCTGCCCCCAACCTTGCACTACCACCGGGCCCCACCAGCCCCGTAGTAATCAAGTGTTTCAGAGAAGACCTCCTGTCAAATGGAGTTTTCAATGATGCTGCGGACTCTTCGCAAATGTGTCCCTCGCTCTTGTGGTAAAAGGTGGGACCTTTGGGCAACCCATGTTTACATTATGGGTTTAGCCTTGCATATCCACTCTAAATGCCAATTTGCCTAAGCCTCTGCAGACCCCCCACTGCATCATCGTGTACAAAGTAATGGCTACAAATGAACTATTCAACACGTTGCAAACTAGTCCCCTTGACTCTAGCTCAGTAGTTTCCAAGCTGTGGGTCGCGGCACCTTTGGGGGTTGAATGGACCCTTCCACAGGGGTTGCCCAGTTCATAACCATAGCAAAATAACCACTATGAAGTGGCAATGAAAATAATTTTATGGTTGGGGATCACCTCAACATGAAGAACCTTATTGAAGGGTAACAGCATTAGGAAGGTTGAGAACCACTGCTATATGTCTCTGTGTCAAATGCGGGCACTGACATTCATTGGCCACAGGACAGAGAAGAATGAAAGGCAAGAAGAGTGCCACATGGAAGCCCAACACACCACCTTGCCATTTCACAATCACAAGAAGAAGAAAAAAGTGACCACAACTTCTGACACGTCTATTGGGAGACTCTGGATGGGTTCTTTCATCCCTCTAGTTCTTAATTATTTGAGAAAATGAATCTGTCTTGGCAGAAGTAACATCAGAGAGCTCCTCAGAAGCGAGGCTGGCTAGACTTCATCTCAGGTACTTCAGATTTGTTCTCAGGAGAGGCCAGTCCTTGGAGTAGGACATCCTGCTCAGTCAGTGAAGACGAGGAGGCTCTCCATGTTGGGTTAAATTGGCACACTGGCTGTAACAATGGGCTCAAAATATGATTACTTACGAGGACGGGGCCGAGTTTTGTTCTGTTGTACTTCGGTATAGAGTGGCTGAACAAACATTTGCTTGGTGGATATCTGACCCAAATCCGTTTCAGCAAGACTCAAACTTGTATGCAGTGCTTCCTTTTGAGGGAGGCACTTGTCCTAGAACTTACCATCCAGGCCATGGACGCAGACAACCAGGTGAATCCCATCTTCCAAATTGTCTTCCTCTTCCTCTGGTGGGAAATACGGCACGTCAGAAGCTAGTACGGATAAGTCACTGTACAGAAATCCTTCAATCTTCAGCTCTTTTTTAAATTTTTCTTTGGCCTGATAGAAACTGGAGAATACACCAATTAATCACATGCCACGACGTGTTTCCATGTTGGAGAGGAAATGGGTTGGGCTTAGGTGGGGAGATATTAAAGGAAGGCAAGACAGCAAAGACAGATATGAGATCCCAGGGGAGAGGGTGGGGAGGAAAAAAAGGAGGGGGAAAGCAGTGCCAGCCCCCACCCTAAACTGAAAGACCCAGCTGGTTTTGCTTCCATACATTTTTTTGAGGTCCCTGCATTGTCAGAGACTGGATGGCAGATGACCTAAGGGTCTCTCCAATTCCAAGAATATCTGAAATCTTTTAAAAGCTCTTCCAAGAGTCAAAGCTACTTAACTTGGTGCACCTGACCTCTGGTTGACCGCCACCTGCTTCTCCAGCACCCTCCCCAGTCATTCCCTAAGATAACACATTTCGCATTCTGTAAGGCCTGTGAAAGCTGGGGCCTGCCAGAAAAGAAAAACTCAAATCATTTTCAATACAACAAGAGATGATTGTGGGTGAACTCTGTATCCTGTCCAAGGTGGAGGACAGCTTGCCAGATGGAAAATCAACGGAGCCCTGTCAAGCTCTGTCTCTACAGGGTTCTCACGAATTTCCCGGACGAACCACATTATTGGCCTTTGCTGCCCTGTCTGTCTGCCTCTGACACCTTTCCCACCTGGCTGTCCTGTATCATTCTCTGCCTGGTAAACTGACCAGGTAGTGGTTAAGAGTCAAGACCATCAGGTGACAGCCCCAGCTTGGACTCCTCCAAGCAGTGGGAAAACCACCTCTCCCCTCTCTGCTCAGTTTCCTCATCTGTGAAAGGGAAGCAGAAATCTTTACTGAGTTTATAAAGTTGCCAAATCCATTAAGTGATGGGATGTGTGCAGAATGTCTAATGCAATTGTGGAAATACAGCAAACAGTATGAAGATCTATGTGCAGCTCTATCCTGAGGATGGTCATGATCTCTGACATTTTACCCTCAATCCAGAGGGCAAGTCCTTTGGGATGCTTCTCTTGACCTCCAGACAGATTAGTGCCATAGCTTCTTGACTCCACTGTAGGCCTATGAACCATCACACTTACCAACACTTGGTCTCGTGGGTCTCTTATGGCTCCATCTCACCAGCACAATAACCAGGGCAAACCACATTTTACAGGCCTTCAACAGAGTCTGACAGGTATTTATTGAATCTGCAAGTATCGAGTAGGTTAACCATTGGGTTGTTAACCAAAATAGCAATTTGAAACTACTAGTCAATCTGCAGGAGGAAACGAGGCCGTCTGTTCCTATAAAGAGTTGCAGTCTCAAAAAGCTCTTTTCTGTCATGTAGGGTCACTAAGAATAAGAACTGACTGCATGGCTGTGGGTTAGTTTGGGGTATATATCAGGTGTTGCTCTTCCTTCTAAAAGCAAAGGTCCTTGTGAAGTCACTTGGTCTTACATTGCTATTAGAGTTTCTTGAAAGCTGCTAACAGCCAACAGAAACAAAAATGGGCCTCTGTTCACCTGGGGAAACAGAGGAAGAAGATGACACAGAAATCAGAGAAGGAAATGGTGTGTAGGTTTAAAGACGTCCCTGAGTGTCTACGCCCGTTGCCACGGGGCCAGAAGAACTAGGTGGTGCCCAGCTACCTTTACAGAGTAATTTTGAACAGGGACTCAATGCATGGGTCTTGCGTAAAAAGAAAAATTGTAGAACTTCAAATTGCAGACTTACTGAGTTCAAGTAGACTGACTGGAGGTATTGTGCAATGTGGAAATTATTACAGCACCACAAGGATCCAACGAAGCTGACTTTAAGCTTAACAGCTAGGTCAATTCATGAGAGATGTTTGCCATTCATCTCCCATTCACATGGAATTTTTTGCATCAAGAAAAACAACTTTCGTAAACCCCATAAGACATGGACAAAACTAGAGAACAGTATGCTTAGCAAGTTCAATCTTACAGAGACAAGCATTTATTATCACCATCATTGTAAGCAAAAACAAAGAAACATGGTTTATACACCAATAGACAAGGCTTTGATGACTAAATGGAGGTCAGGGAAGAGGGCAGGAACAGGGAGGAGGGTGTTGGGGGAGGGGGGAATAAATGGAGGGTTTAACAGGGTAGTGTTGTTGATTTCCTATCTTGAGATGGTCTGTATAATATACATAGGTTTCATTTTTTTAAAAACATTGCCTCAAATTCCATATACACAAGCTCTTATTTGAAGGATGGGCATCAAAGGAGTGGGTTGGGGGAGAGGTCGGGCAGTGTACGATATGACAAAACAATAACAATGTATAAACTATTGAGGGTTGGAGGGGAGGAGATACCAGGGGAAGAGGGGAAGGAATGGATAAGCCGATACTAGGGACTAAAGGGAAAAAGGTGGACGATTGGAGAACAATGATAGAAGTGGACATGTGAGGGTGCTTGACGAGAGTATGCTTATTTATATATTGTGAAAAACTATGTATGAGCCCCTAATAAAATGATTGAAAAAAAATTCCTTTTCCCTCAAAATTAGTGGATTGAGTGGCTTAAAAAATATAAAGAGAAAGAAAAGTAAACGTGAAATAGACTTGGAATCTTTAGCGACAAACCAGTTCATCTCAAACAAACAAACAAAGAATAACCAATGTCTGCCTTTGAAATGATGGTCTGTATAAGCTCGAAGGAACAGCAATCACTTGAAAGCACAGCCCAGGACTGTAACGAGCAGAGTCTGAGTTAGAGGCGACGGAGCAGTGGGGCAGAGCGATTGGTAATGAGGACACCACGATAATAGCCACGATGATACCCATTGCCAGCCACCTGGGCACACAGACAGACATTACTGTGTGATGTCTATGAGTGGCTCTGTGCACTTCACCACAAAGAAGTTTACTTCTCTCTGCCACCACTTTGGGGAACCGTATAGATAAATGAGTTTCTGTTGTGATTTGTCACGCATTACTATAAATAACAAGTTTTTTAATTGTGTGAATGTAGTTAAAATGATCCTACCGGGTATGTCAGTTGCTGTATGGCTGATAGGAGGAGGAGCAAAATAAATACAAGCCCAGCCTGGGATAAAAGCTTCCAACTTTTCTGATGTTTCCACAAATGCTGCTGGCACCTGCAACTCCACGGGGACCTGCGAGGGTCAATCTGATGAGGAGCCATGCTCCCCAAACCCTTCAACACTGCCCCTTTTGAGGGGGAATAACTAGAAGTGGGATATTCTGAAGAGGGTTATTAATGATAGTCACAGTTGAACAGAACTTAGGTGTCTATCTCTGAGGGCATCTAATAAATAAATGCACATCTATAAAATGGAACATTTTAAGCATTAAAATGATGTTAACAAATAGATTTACCAACACAGCAAAAACTTTATAAAATACCAAAAATGTTTTTAAAAGCAATATATTTTGTACAGAGTTATCCTTCATTTGGATAAAATGCACATCTGGATATGGATACACAGTGGGGATGAACAACAGAAACATGGGTGAAGGGAGACAGCAGAGACAGCATAAGATATGAAAATAAAAATAATTTATAAGTTATCAAGGGTTCATGAAGCCAGGATGGTGGGAGAGGGAGGTCAAAAAAGAGTTCACACTAAGGGTTCAAGTAGAGAGAAAGTGCTTTGAAAATGATGATGGCAACATGTGCACAAATGTGATTGATACAATCGATGTCAGGATTGTTATAAAAGCTGTAAGAGCCCCCAATAAAATGATCTGAGTAAAAGAAAGAAATGGAAAGGAAGAAAGAGAGAAAGAAGGAAGGAAGCTGTGGAATAACACAGACAGTGTCTATCTTTGGGAGGCAAGATAATTGACACCTTTAATTTCTTTACACTTCCGTGTACTCTCTTAGTTTTACATGGGGGCTTTAAAAGGCTCCTGTGTAACTGAATGAGAAGATCATGGGATTGTTTTCCATCCACTTTTTCAAATTCCCTAGTATGTAGCCAGTTCTATATTTCAAGCAGAAAAGAGTCATGACTTCCACGTTGAAATAACCATGCATGGACATGAGAAGCAGGTGGGGAGACAGGAAAGGCCAGGCTGGGAAGCATCAGCCCTCGCAAGCTCACCTGAACATCCTTTCGCCGACTTCTCCCTCCAACCTGCTGGTGTGTGTGGAAACCATGCCAAAGGAGCCCAGGGGCTGGTGAGTGATGGGGAACGGGGTCTGCTTGGAGGAGAATCCTCCGGCCCGGGCGGGGGTCTCCTTGAGCACAGACGAGAAAGGGAGGCAGGTGGCAGTACAAGACACAGAGAGGTTAACCACCTCCACAGCCTTCAAGCTGTCCAGAGGAAAGGTCTCTGGAGTGCTCAGTGAGGGAACCAGGACGCAAGTGCCTGCGTTCCTCTCTGGGTTTTCTAATTCTTGGGAGCGGGTAGAGGGAGTCACAGTGGAGCACACGGTGCCTGCTTGATGCCCAGTCTCTGGGGAGGAGGTAGCTCCTCTAGTAAAGGCTGGAACATCAGTGATGGGTGGTAAGCCACTTGGTTCGCTGGTCGGATCCGGGTCCCTGGCACCCATAACTGATACACAATTCCATATAGGCACCTTGTAATGGACAGTATTCTCACCATCTGAGATGCTGCTGTCGGAAAAGGCCTGCCCCCCCACATTCAAGCCTTCTGCCCTGTCCTTTGGGGTTTCCAATGGCGCTCTAGGGGGAGATCTGTCCCGAGGTTTCTCCAGCGCTCTGCCCAGTGGAATTTGTAAATGAAGAGCTTTGGTATCTACTCCTGCGAGGTCCTCAGTTCTACCCTCAAGGGAGTCTCGTCCTTGAGCATCAACCTGACCTTGGGGGATGTCTATATAGCCTGGGTCCGGAGGCTCAGCAGCATCTAAAACTATTTCCACTAAGGAGTGACCCACAGCAATGCTGTGGGTCCCGGGGCCACCAGAGGGTTGGCAGCAGTTTCTGGGAGAATCGACGCTCTCAATGTGCATATCCAAAACTTCAGCAAGAGCTCTGCCTTGGACCGTGGGGTCCGGGTCCTCGGCAGACTCTTCGGGACTACTGATTTGAGGTGCGGACACAGACTTGGTCAATGTTGTGGCCAGCTCCCGCTCCTCATCCTCAAAAGGCAAGGAGGTGATGGATGTGAGCGAAGCCTGGATACCGCTGGGCAAACTTGTGTTGCTCTCTGTGTGCCCACCCTCCAGGGAGTTCCTGTGGAGGGCATGTCTGCACACCAGTGGGTGCAAGACTTCCCGGTCACTGGGCAAGTCCAGGGCCTTGCTGCGGGCCTCAGACCATGCGATGGAGCTCGGCTCGCTCTCAATGCCTGAGTCAGATATGAGAGAAGAAGACCTTCTGATGACCCCAGAGAGGACCGGCCCTCCCTCAGGCCCCTCTGTGTGAGGCTCCTTTGGGGAAGACCTCAGGTTCGAGGGATCCCTCAGAATAGAACTTAGTGGGTCACCAGGCTCGGAGGGGGTGGGTTTCAGACTTAGCAACACTATCTTCGTCTCCTGTTGTGCTCCCTTCCCAAGAGGACTTAGGTCATGGAGAGTGACCCTCTCAGAGGAGACGGCATCGTGACGGCTGTCACCGGCTGTCATTTTGCTGAGCATCCTTCTGTCTAATTCACGGGCATCTCCTGCAGCCCTGGGTTCTCGCTGAGAACGAATGATCACCGTGGGTTCTCCCACCACGGGTGTCGCCACTGTAGCCTCAGCGCCCCCAGCTTCGACTCTGCAGATGTTCTTATTACATGAGTTCACGTCGATGTAGGTCAGTGCTGGGGCCTGTCCGTCCTCTGGAACTAGACTCTGTACAGGCAGGTCCTTAGGCCCAGCTGGGTGTGGACTCACCTCAGACTTCCAGCCAGTCCAACACTCTTCTTCGTGCAAACCTGCTTGGCTGTGGAACTCGCCAATGGTCAGATACACTTGAGTTTCAGAACACAGGTCTGTGGCGTTCGGCGTAGCCTTGCTGTCACCTGGCTCTGGACCCCTGACCCCGTCTTCCTCAGGGTCCGTATGGGGTGCTTTCAGATCTTTCCCGAAAGGCAGCTTTCTGTTTGCATTGCAGTTCCCTGCCGGATCCTGCTGGTTCATTCTGATGGGACTCCCGGCGGGGATGTGAGCACTAGGATAAGCATCTAAGTGATACCCTGGGAACAAAAGGGTGGGGAAGGGGTGGGATAGGCACAAGAAAATCTATTATAATTAAAGACTCTCTTTTCACAAGCTGTCCACATGCTTAATGCAAATCGGTCTAGTGCTGTCATTCCCAAATCATCATTCGCCGGTGAAACTGGACCAGTAATCTGCCCCATGGAGTCAGGAAGACCTGGTTTGGGATGCTGACATTGGTACTTATCTGTTGGGGTTCCTGGACAATGTTGGCATTTCAGTGATGTGTTTCAAAGTGTGCCATTCTTAGCTCAAGAGTGGGCAGACCCTTGGTGGCCAGTAGCCGCCCCTGGGGCCTCCCTCAGAGTAAGGGAAAGAGAAAGGGGTCACCATACATGAGGAGAACTGATCTCAGTGCTCCATGCTGAGACACCTCTGTGCCTGAGCCCCATAACCAGGGGAGCTGAACTAACTGGCATGGCAGACTCACCTTGACCTTTGGTTTGGGTATAGATGTAGTGAACTTGACTTTCATTGCAAGATCATTGTTTTTCCTTTCTTAGTTGTTACTTAGGGCAAACCCCTCACTGGCATTATCACAGTGCCACACACCGTGTGTGTGTGTGTGTGTGTGTGTCTGTGTGTAGGTGGGGGTTGGCATAGGGATCAATAGAGGTAATAGTAGGCCTTGGAAATATTACAGGCACAGTACCAGACCACCTCACTAAAGCAAAGATTGCAGGAAAGCAGCCAGCAGCTCATGTGGATTCCAAAGATCATGTAATGGTATGTGGACACTCTATGGCCACCATCTAAGTGTATGGCTGAAAACCCGACTCACTACTGCAAGTCAATAGTGAACCAAGGAGACCCTATCAATGGGTAGAATTGCCCCCTGGGGGTCCCCAAGAGATGAACTCTTTATGGGAGTGCCAAGCCTCCTCTTTCTTCCTCAGAGGGACACTAGTGCCCAATGAGTAACACTGCCCCCAGGGCTCACTAAGTGTGCAGCAGCAGGATGCAAGCAATGTATCATATATTGTGAGAATGGCCTTCATGTGACATTGAGACATGGAAGAGGCACATGTTGATGGGGTTGGGGATGGGGTGGGGGGAAATGGCACCAACAGGCATGCTCAATGTAGGGTCGTCTACAGATCTCCAATTTCTTTAAAAAACATAGCATCTGAAGAGTGCAGTAAAACAGGGGTGGCCTGGATGGGCCAAACCAGCAGAGTCTGCATAAACTCAGCCTCCACGCCTGAAAACCAGTGACTCTCAGGGTCCTGTGAGCATGAAACAGAAGAAAAGGAATTTTTGCTAGAGACTAAGAAGCACAAGCCCGAAGAGTCTGCAGAGTAAGATGTCAAATGAACCTCTATTCTTTGAATATGGAAAGTGGAACTCATCTGCTTCTATTTGACTTCTCTATGTGAGAAGACACCGAGTAGCTTAGCAAGGGACCCATGGGGCTTCTAACCACAGGACAGCAGTCTGCACCTGCCAGCTGCTTCTTTGTAGTAGAGAGGCTGTCTGCTCGCAGACGGATGTGCAGCCTGGGACACACTCTGGGCCAGTTCTCCCTGCGCTGTGGAACTGCTCTAAGTCAAAGTCAACTCAATAGTGGTGGGTTTGGGGGAAAGCAGAGTACAATGAAAAGCAGAAGAGGCAAACATGTACGAGAACCTCAGGGCGGTCTAAACATTCATTCAGCCAAGACTGTGAGATCGGGGGAAGCCCTTCTCTGCTTGCTTAGTGTCCATTCCCTGGGGTTAGAGACTCCTCAGATCTTTGTGAAACTCCCAGAAGATGTAGACAGGTTTGTGGTTTGGGTGTAGACCTAGCTAACTTGGCCAAAGCCATTCAGAGATGGGGGTGATCAGAGAGAGGCTGTGAGGAGATGCCCCATGGAAGCAGCTGGGGCCCTGAGAATCATGGCTGTGCCATCCTTACAGGAAGATGGGACTAGGAAGTGGCAGGATTCCCAGGCTCAGTAGAGGCTGCTGTCCCAGGTATGCTACAGAACCCGCAGAGACCCAGAGCCTGAAATTCTATGAGGTTCTCTCTCACTCACTGCCATTGTGAGGCAGTGTGGCACTCAGAGAAACCCTCTCGGTTTCTGAGACAGTCACTGTTGACAGGAGAAAACCCAGAAATTTTCCCATACAGTTGTTGGCGGTTTTGAACTGCCAACCTGGGGATTGGAGCCAAGGCATACCCACCATGAACAAGGCACATTGGTATTTGAATGCTTCGTGTGCACCATGCACAAGAAAGTTGTACAATGCACAACAGAGATCAAAGAACTGGTATCTTTGAATTATGGGGGTGGGGGGAAGTAGGGACTATACCATGGCCTGCCAGCAGAAGAATTAAAGACACCTGTTTCAGAAGGAGTATGACCAGAATGCTCCTGAGAAAAAAGAAAGGGGGTCAGACTTCACCGCATATACTTTAGATACATGCTTAGGTGGTGGCTGTGCCTGGAGAAGGTCAACACAAAGAAGACCATCAATGAAATGGACGAATGGCAAGACTGTCCCAATGGACTCAAGCATTGGAACAAGCAGACACGGGGCACAGGAGCAGGCCGTCTTCTTTTGTTCTGTTGCACATAGGGCCATCATAGCGGGTTGGCATGGAGTCCATTCAACTTAAAATTCACAACATAGACCAGGCATAACTGAGAGGGACCATCCTGCACCTGAACAGCCCCGGAAATGCATCCCCCAGCCATGCTGCAGCGCTGCCGTGGAGGCTCGTGTGTGCCGGAATGGAGACTGATGACGCAGGCATGGAAATGGAAGTGCAGCAAGCCTCAGGTTGGTTTTCACATGAAAGCTGCCCCTGGGGTCTCAGAGCTGACGCCACCTCACCTTAAGTTGCTTTAAAAACACAACACTGGCATGGACCATTATTGTACCAAGGCCCAGAAATAAGAAAGATCTGAATTTGAGAGTCTGGTAGCAAGGTAAATTATCTTAGATCTCCTCGTTAAGTCTTCCAAGTTAATCTAGCTCAATGAACTAACTACAATGAAGGGAGTGCAGATTAGCAGGCTTCCCAAAGTGTGTGGAAAGATGGAATAAGAAGACAATAGGATTTTCTCACAAGCTTTTTGAAACACCTCATGTAGAGGTCGCTTTGCACCTCATCCCAGCCTCCTCCCCTGCCAAAAAGGTTTAAGTTAGCATTGCACAGTTGGTGGGGCTGCAATTTATAAGCCAGCATGGCCCCAGTCGTGCAGTGGTTGCTACTCCCGTCAAGAGTTCCCACCTTCTGGGAACCATGAGGGGTGACTGTGGGGCAGCAGACACCTTGGCAGTGATGGCGGTGAGTGTGGGGTTTGGGGTGGTTTGGGGGTGGTTTTGGTTCCAATACACAGGTTGTCATACACGGTGTGGCCACTAGACGTCAGGGTATAACCGAGAAGCAAGGAGGTATAGCTCTTGCAAGGTTGTGTTGTCCTTGGAAGTCGCTTAGACGTTTGAAAGCCTGCTGCGCATCCTGGATTTCAGAGCTTCTGACGGGCAGCATGGCAACCCATCACTAACAGGACGCCACCCTCCCCATGCAAAGGGGTTTACAATACCCCAGAGAGACAGGACCAGGCAGAGCGGGGGCTGCGGTGTCTCCGTGACCTGTCTTGGAATGATGATGTGATCTGGTATAAGGGTTTCTGAACTCCCGGGCCATGCGTCTGTTTCTCTTCTGCACAAGAAGGCTGGGGAGATTGTCTGCAGGACTAAGACGCTCAAGCACTTACAATCTACAGCATCTAAATAGATGGATGACTGTTTTCCGATCAGTTTCGACTCATAATGACCCCATCCGACAGAGTGGAAATGTGCCACCTAGTTTCCAAAGCAGTAAAGTTATGGAAGCAACCGTCTCATTTTTCTCTCAGCCAGCGACCTTTCTCTTGGCAGCCTAGCATTAAACCACTGTGCCCCAACCACAGGGCCTGGCATTCCTGGGCATGTGTGAAAGATCACAGGAGCACTGCATCCATTTGTTGAGAGAGCAGTAAGCAGATGCTGCCTAGTGCTGGTCAGTCTCCCTCTGGTCAACCCAACCAAACTCTGCACACAACTAACCAGACAGTGGCTGGATTCAGGTATATAAACAAATACAACCAAATGTGTTCATGTCTCCTGAGATGAGCTATCCATCCATCCATCCATCGATTGATCCAATCTCCAGCTATCTATCCATCCATCCATCCATCTCTCCATCCATCCATGGAGTCACTCACTGATTTACTAAGTCTGCCTCTTATAGCACACTGCCTGACTCATGACATAAAATGTGTATGTTACCGTCCATGTGTATCTGTGCATGCGCACCAAATATCATTTAAATTGAGCTAGAAATGACTGTGCATTTGAATTACACAGTTGACATCACATCCCTCAGTCGGGATGGGAATCTGGTTCCCACTCCGTGCAGAGACCCACCTGTGGTAGGACAGTCCACATAGCGGTCCTCAAAGATCACCGGCAGGGTGCTCCAGTCGCCATCGATGTCGGGGCACTCCGCGGGCAGTGGGGGCATGCTGGCCAGGTACTCTGAGTTCCGGACATCCAGTGACAGCTGGCTGTGGGTCTGTATGCTAGGAACACACAGAACCAGATGAGCATCATCCCCAAGCACACGTACATAAAGTCCATTCCGACTCATAGAGACCGGACAGGACAGAGTGGAACTGCGCCCCCACCCCACCCCCATGGTGACTGTAACTCTTGTGGGAATAGAAAGCCTCTTCTTCCTCTTGTGAAGTGGCTGGTGGTTTTGAACTGCTGACCTTGATGTTAGCAGTCGAGTTCCTGGTGAACCCCATAGGAAAGTTTCAATATTTTCAAAAGTGCTCGCTCACTCCTCCAGACCCAAGAATCCATCCTTCTCTCCGTCCACCCATGCCATGCTTCCTCTCCTCCGCTGCACACTTCAGCCTGCAAGGCCATGCCCTCCTGTGACCCTGAAATGGGTCTAGGTAGTAAGGCTGTGGAGGGCATGGGTTGTATGAGGAGTTGAAGCAGCAGGGCACCCGTCTGCACTTCCTCTGCCCCACCTCCCTCAGCCAGCCTTCGAAGCCATTGTTTATTTTGTGTGTAGAATGAGTG